>VWZL01000104.1:0-28965 GCA_013396915.1 Stercorarius parasiticus | reverse complement strand
CGAGGACCAGGGCCTGTGAATGCAAAGACACCTCTATCTCCTTAAGGAGGGCCTCATCTGCTTGGCTTTGCTGGTCAGGTGGCCTGTAGGAGACCCCTACTGTAACATCACCTTCCCCTGTCTTTAATCTTAACCAGCTAATCTACACCAGCTCATCGTCCTTCCCCATGTGGACCTCCATCGATTCTAGCTGGTCACTAACGTAGACAGCAACACCTTCTCCCCTCCTACCCTGCCTGTCCTTCCTAAAGAGCTTGTATCCGTCTATCCCTACATTACAGTCATGGGAATCATCCCACCAAGTTTCAGTAATAGCCACCATGTCATGGCTTTCCAGCAACACAGTGGCCCTTAACTCATCCTGTTTATTGCCTCAGCTCCAAAAATTCGTGTAGAGGCACTTCAGCTGGGCTGGCTGTGTCACCCTCTTGTGCGAGTCCCCCTTGATTCCCTTGGGGTGTCCCGGTGCATCATCCCCAGCTTGCCTCAGGGCAACAAGTTGAGAGCCCTTATTAGGACTCCATCCCTCTGCCCCTGATGTGCTGCCCCACTGTTTGTCACAGGCAAGCATGAAATTATTGACCCCTTCCCCCTTCAAATCCAGTTTAAAACCCTACCAATGAGCTCTGACAACTCCTGCCCCAGAACCCTTTTCCCCCTGTGGGAGAAGTCCATCCCATTAGCTGCTCGCAGCTCTAATGCCTCGTATTCCAAGCCGTGCTCATAAAATCCAAAGCTCTGTCTACGACACCAGTCCCGGAGCCATGAATTGAGCTGTTGACTTTTCCTCTATATTCCCTCGTCCATCACTGATGTCAGAGGGATGGAGGAGAACGCAACTTGAGCTCCTGATCCCTTTACCAGTTGCCCTAAGGGCCTGAAATGTCACTTAAAGGATTGTGAGCCTCTCATTGCTACCTCAACACTTCCCATCTGAAAGACCAGAAGCAGGTAGCAATCTGAAAGGCTCACAAGGGTGGGTAGTTTACCTACGACGTCCTTTACCCGGGGACCAGGGAGACAGCACGCCTCTCTATGAAGCACGTTCGGTCTGCATATCGGGCCCTCCGCTCCCCTCAGCAGGGAGTCACCTACAACAATGACCCTTCGATTTTTCTTTTCAGGGTCAGTTTTGATGGCCGTCCTGAGGCAAGTTGGCCTTGGTGACTCTTCTGGCCTTTGAGAGCCATCGTCCTTGCTCGCAATTGGTTCCTCCTGCAGAGCCCCATACCTGTTCTGCAAGGGCACTATAGGTAGTGCCCTTCTTAAAGGAACCTGCTTTCTGTGTTTGTTTCTTTTGTTAAGTTGGGCAGAGACCTGTTCCCATTGACCCTGCTCATGTGGGTTACTATGGGATGGCTGGGGAGCTTGCTGGTGAAAGGATACAGAATCCTCTGGTCCACTAAGAGTTACCTTCCATTACGTTTTTGTAGATATTAGTTTGTGGAAATGGTCAATTTCCCTCTCACTCTCTCTGATGTTCCTCAATCTACTCACCTCTTCTCTGAGCTCCATCACTTCATCTTGGAGCTATGCCATCTGGCTGAGCAGGTCATCAACCTGCTCACACCGTATGCAGCCATAGCCAGCATTGTCCCCCGCTGCCAGTGAAAGACTGTGGCATTACTCGCAGCCTGTGGCCTGGATACCAATTTAGATGGGTGCTGGGAACACAGTCTTTCTCCTCCGACTGGCCACCATCACTCCTTGAGTAAAGTGCAGCACCTCGTGTGCTGCCCTGGACTTCTGCTAGGTCCATCTTTTTCTTGAAAAATCTCCTTTTAGATATAAATTCTTGATTCTTTGTTGATTTACATGGTGATATATGCACATAAACCAAGTACAAGTGATGAGGAAATAGAGATCTTCAGGTGAATATTTTTCTTATTGCTAATTTTTAGCATTTCACTGAATGTCATATGAAATTAAAGGATTCTTGTATGTTTGGGGGTTTGGTGTTGTTTTTTTTTCCTTTGTTTTTTTTTTGGAGGGGGAGGGAGGAAGGGGAAGTTGGTGGTTTAGAAACTCACCTGTAGGTAGGTAATTTTAAAAGAGACTTAGCAAAACAATGGAGACTTCTGGTTTTGGCTGTGGAATGCAAAAATAGGATCTGCAACAGTCCTAAAACCAACAACAATGAAGTAAAAATCCGAGTTTAAAGTCTTGTGATTTTTGAAAACCCGTAATAACTTCAGATGTTGTGGAGTGGTAAAAATGATTCTCAGACTGAGGGCAACATTTTTCGTGACTATGAGGTCAGTCCAGGCTGGCTGCTGCAGGTGCTTGTCTTGGACACTGTTAGTGTTGTAACCTACCTTGGTAGGGTACTCTCTATCTAAATTTGATAGCCTGAGTATTAGAAATGCAAGGCTGAGCCAGTCACTCCAGCCTCTGTTTGAAGCGAATAGAGAGAAATTGGCACACCCAGTGGGTGACTCATGCTCCACCTTATAAAATGCAATGAATTGCTTTCTGAACATGCCTGCTTTCCTCCACTGAATGTAAATGGACCTACGGGATCTACTCACTGACTCTAAACACTTGTAACAGCCTAAGTAAAAGCAGACAAATCTTGCGTATTATGTCTGAGTTCAAGAGGGTGATGAACAGTACAGGCTGCCTCTTCCTCAGCCCGGACAAAACTTTTCTGTCTATACAGCTAATAGAGAGAAGCACGTACGTGGTTTACACTTAGAGCACAGTTTTACTGCCCTTGCTTCTCAGTAGTATCTTACTAAGTCTATGAGGGTCTGGTGAAATTTTTATAGAGAATCTTATTTTTCTGAAGTGTTTAGAGATGTGGTTTAGTGATGGTTTTTGTCAGAGTTAGGTTCGTTGTTGGACTAGATGATCTGAAAGGTCACTTCTAACCTAGGTGATTCTATGGTTCTATGATTCTATAATTCTCAATGTTCTCTCTGGGAAGTGACAGGAAAACATTTTGTTTCTATTAATTTTCATACATTTGTATAAGTATGTCCTATATGCCTGTATTGAGATCACAACGGCTGAGAAGGATTAAAATGTTTATAAGTAAACATTTGAAATGAATCTACCTGAAGTGTACAAGCTTCTTAGAGGTGCTCAGTGAAAGAACAAGAGAGAACAGACTCCAGTTGCAACAAGGGAGATTTCAGCTGATTAGTAAAAATATGCTTCCCAACAAGGGCAGTTCACCACTAGGACAGGAGCCCACAGAGGCTGTGGTATCTCCACAAATTTAGGAGTCCACAAAAAGCTTGACTGGACAAGTGAGCAGATCTTTCTTTGATTTTAGCCTAGTTTTAGGCAGGATCGAACTAAGTGTTTTGCACAGGTCTCTTCAAACAGAAAATTCTCCATGTTTCATGGATTGTATCCCTGATATGATGACTTCACCCCATTAAGTTCCCTATGGTGACTAGCTAAAAGAAGACACAGTAGGCTGTAGATAATTATCTTCTATCAATTTAATCTCAACCTTCACGCCTAGAGCAGCAGATTAACTTCACAGACTGAAAAGCAGACCTTCAGCCTTTTACCTGAAGTGATGGTCTGTCAAACTCTACCATCATTACTGTTTATTATGAAAATATAGAAGATCAAGTTTAAACTTTTTTTTTATTTTTGTGCACTTGTACAGTAATTAGCACCTATAACCACAAGAAACTCACGTTAGAATATTTTTCTTAGACGAAAGTATAGACTGAATAATGCAAACTAACATTTTCAAAATAACAGAAAAGCATCAGGAACTGAACTCCCAGGGAAAGTAAGGATATTTTAAATTTCCAACCATGGTAAAACTAACTGCATATCAAGAAAAATTATGCCCAAGTTTTGGCCAAGAAACATGCCTGTGCAGGTACTAGATCCCTCAGAAATATACTGCAGAGAATAATTCTGCATTGGTAGGCGGAGGGACTGCATTAGTTAATGAATGCCTAGTATCTGTTATTCTCTGAAGAAAGAAACTATATATAAAGCTTTGGAAGCCTACAAAGCATTTTCTGTGTAGTAACTCATTATATTGTTGACCATTCACCCAAAACGATGAATGATGTTTGGCAAGGCTGTATCAGCTTTCATGTTTTCTTTCTTCGGTGGTCATTCCTTTTCACTGAACAGCCATTCTGAAGGCAACTTCCTCTACTTCGCCTGTAGGGGAAGTTTACAGTAGCAACAAGAACCACCTCTAAAAATAAAGAACATCACTGGATTGTCCATCTGTTGAAAACTTGTATAAACTAAACAACAAATAATGGATGCCCACAGGAGCCAAAACTTTTTCACTTGTAACTATTTGGATGAGAAAAAAACTATTAGAGAAAGAGAGAATAAAATGCCAAGGTGGGGGTAAAAAACCCTTAGCATTATAGAAAATCTCTCAGCTCTTATACACACATACACTACAGTACCTTTACCTAAGAAGGGTAATGAGGAGGATTGTAGCAGCTTCTATATGACAGACTGAATAGACCAGGAGTAGTCTTCTTTGAAAGGAGATATTAAGGAGGTTTAAAAAAATCATGAACAGTACCAGTTGTCGACTACTGAAGCAAAATACTGAATGTTTATCACAGCACAAGAACATGATGAAATACCAGGTAGTAAGTGTAAACAACAAAAGAAAATTTGGGGTATCTCTCATACAGGATGCAAATGTATTTTGGAATTCAGTATTGTAGGATGTTGTAGAGAACAAAATTAGATTAGAGAAATTTTTGGAAGACAGAGACAACATTCACAATAGAATCATGGTCCTGATTATTTCCCTAAGTAACTTTTAAACAGAACTGCCAGATAATGGAGGATATTTCAGTTCTCCCTTTCTAGTAATTTTCTTTATGCTTTTATTACTGACTCGTATTGACAACTGGTTTCTCACTAAGTAGTTTTTTAATCTGGTTGAACTAGGATCTTGTCTTGTTCACTTCTTGTAATCTTTCTATGGTAGAACTGCCCTTATGGAATCAGTTCCAGAAAGGTGTTGGCAGCATACTGAACACTTCACCAACCTGTTTAAGAAGAGTACAGACACCATTTTCATAATTTCTTTCATAAATTGCATTGCTGATTTGACAGTCCTAGAACCTTGATGAATTCCTAATGGCTTAGGGGATTTCAAAGCAAAAAATGGTACACATGTAAAACCTCTCTGCCACTGTGTTACTCTTCTTCCACAAAAGACAGCAGAGATACATTCGTTGAGGATCTATCCATGCTTCTTCTCGTTTGCCATCAATAAGCTTTTCGTAAGGAGTTGTCCACTTATAAATGTAGGCTCGCAAGCCATTATGAAATTGTGATGTGCTTTTCTCAGGAGCTGGATGTCAGCCATACTTTAATCACCTTAAATAAAAAAAAAAATCTAGAGGAAATGCAGTAATGAGACATTCTCTTTGGCTGGAGATGTTGACATGTGTGAATACTGGAGGGCTTTCTAGAACCAGTTTCTGAGGGGCTTTCACAATTTTCACTCATTTCATTCACTTCTAGGGAAAATTTTTATTATAATCTGATTCAAAGCCACTACAGTCAATAAAAAAATCTACTGACTCTTGTAAGCTTTGCATCGAGCCCAGAATAAAAGGCTTCTTAACTTATGTCTCCAATTTTTACGAGAAGGTATTTTATAGCTGTTTATATATGCTAATTAAAACACTGAATGTTGCGGTTGTTGGGTATCCTGGTGACTGTTTACTCCAGTCACCAATTACTCCAAATTTCTTTAATAATTTTTGCTATTGCCCTCTAGAATTACAGAGAGAAATCTTTCATCTAATTACTAGACTATATATGCAAATGCTGTCAGATTTAATTAGTATTTTTCCCCCTTGAAATGGTGAACAAAGCTCAAGAAGTTTTAGATGGATCATGTTCTACAGATATTACATTAGCAATCCAATGCCTTTGCACAAAAGATATTACAGCTGCATCTCCCCAGAGAATGAACAAACATGGGCTTGGCCTGTAATGAGTCTATTGGTGCACACAGTCAAAAAGGTCACATCTAAATGGCACAATGGATATTACTGAAACCTGTGTTAGCATCCAACTGAATTGGTATTCTACATAGTATCACACAGAACTGTACTAAAATGAGAGTTTAGTCAGTAAAGAAACATAGATGTACTAGTGTCCTCAACAGAATGTTTCAGAGCGGAATTGATGTCAATAGATTATGTGAATCTATGTGCGCATATATGTGTTTGTTTACTCTGAGTGTGTGTGTATATGTGTATATATATATATGCATGTTCATAGACATACACTTCAGGTCATCTAGTAGTAATTATTAATCTGGATTTTCCATCCCTTACCATAATTTCCATTTTCACTATCAGTTGCATGTGGGAGGTGCAAAGTATATGCTATAAAATGGTCTTTGCAAATGGTCTATTGGTATACTTAATGGATCTAAACAGGAATGAAGCCAAATATCTTCCCATAGGGTACCAGGGAGAGATCACACAATGGGAAATACATTGTTCTTGATAGGAGTAAGGTGCTTTTCTTCACTTCTAGACTGCACATCCATGAAACAAATCGGTCTTCCTTGACTAAAGAATGGGGCCTGACAGAAGAATGAGCATTTGGTTCATGTCCTTTTGGGATAATATGAACTTTATTTCTTGATTCATCTTTATTGGCCTTTAACACACCTATTAGTTCAGAGTAGATCATGAATGGCAAATTTGTACCCAGCCTTAATTTTTACTCTCTTTTGACAGGGTACTATATAAGTATTGCCTTTCTCTGTGTAGGAGTGAAGTTTAGGTGTCTCTGAAGGGCAACTCAGCACAACTACTAGTCATAGAAGGAACCAAGTAGACTAGTTAAAGTTATATTCTTGACTTTTAAAAATTTTAAATTCAGTAAGATTACTTCCAACCAAGCACTATGCTTTCAGAAGTAGATTTACTTTAAAGCTGGACACAAGCATCCAACCCGCCAGTTTCTTACAGAGATAGGTCCTCAGAGAGATGTTCAATACTGCATTGTGTTGTATGTAGTCCATGTCATGATCCATTCTGCTTATGACACTTTTCTCAACAACGTATATTCTAGACACCTTATACTTTTGCTGAACTGGAATTAGAGACTTCCACTGGTTTTGCAACCGTATGTGAAATTTGACCCAAAGATTCAAGTCAGTGACACAGCTGTATGTCAAATAAAAGTAAGATCTCTTAACGTCTTAGAATTGTCATGTAAAAGTCAAAAGTTGGAAGATAACTGATAAAAGATTCTTTTGGGAAGCCAGGAAGCACAGAAACTCTGATTTCTCTACTGGTTCTTGAAAATAAATAAAAAAAACCACTTTAACAATGCTATTCTGACTGAATATAAACCATTTCTTACACAAAAAGTCTTTTATCTGTCATCTACCCTACCTTTCTCAGAAAAGGTATAGTGATTTGGTCTACAGTTCATGTAGTTGTCTCAGAAGACACCTCTGTTAGATTCAGGAGAAGAAATTCATTGTATGGATAACAATATCATTTAACCTTTTGATCCTTTCCCTTCCACCTACTGGAGGGTCAAATTCCAAGTCTGTCTCAGGTAGGACACTTGAGACTTTGACCAACGCAGAGGGCTCAAAGAATCCAGTCACAGAAAATGCGAAGAACTGGAGAAAGATAGCTACATCTTAAGTAAGTCCCAGTAGGACTGTAAAGAGTATCTGATTCTCAATGCATCCCTCATATTTAATAGGTAGGTTCATTAAAAGATACTGATAACACATCTTTTTTCCACAATAGCCTAAAAGTCTATTTATCTGCTCAAAGATGATAGTCTCGTACACAGTTGTAATATGGTTTATAAAGTTGACCTCAGTGTTATTGGCAGGATGGTTAGATGTTGGAAATACCATACAATTATTAATTACTCATAGAAATGAATTACTTTGGAAACTCAAATCTAGGGGGAGAGGTTGGTTAGTGAATCTCTGCTGTAAGAACATAAAAGTTTGCATAGGAAAGGTGTGCAGGCTAGACTGGGAGCTGAATGAGCTTTTCAGACTTGGTAAGTTTTGAAGAGTATCAAGGGGAAAATTTAAGTCTAATTAATTTGACTTTGGCTTTTTGATGGTCTACACTAGGATGAGATGAATCATAGCATAAGTGTATTTATTTCTGCTTTGACTAGAGGTGTTTAGCTCAACTATAAACAGTTATACCATGCAAGTCTAAAGTTCGGTGAAGTGAATATTTCTCCTAGTGATTGAAGACAATATCACTTGTTGTCTCAGCAATGCCATCTTTTATGGACTTCTTTCCTGTTTCCCTCCTAAACATGAGGGTCTTTGAGCAGAATCTAGGGGAAAACTCTGTTCTGGAAAAATATGTAAAATGGATTCAGTATTTCAGATTTTTTCTTCGCAAGTACTCTGAAGGGGCTGCCAGGCGATAATAGTGAGGCAACTGGGACACAGGGGCAATTTACTACCACATCTGTTAAACTATTACTCAATTGCAGGCACCTGTGCCAGAGAGCCTAGCTAGTTCACTGGATATATTGATCCCAAATAAATTCTATTGATTTGAATGAAGTTTTAGCCTACTTGTGGAGTCAGACTCTGAGTTTAATCCCAAGGGATGGAGGTGTTGAAAACCTGACCTTTGAAGGTGAGTGGGGTACAAGTGAATCTGCACAAGGGCCCTCAGTTCATTGTCTGTCCACAGGCTAGTAGCAACTATTACTACAGTATGCTTTTGATCTGAGCTGTATATGTTGGGAAAAATCAATTCATCTCCCCTGGCTAGCAGAGGTAAAAGTTGGTAAATTTAAAAGGTGAGATCACTAAGTTAATGTGAAATTTCTAATGCCCAAAGTAGAAGAGGGTAAACTTCAGTTAATTGAATATAACCCCAGTTTCAGATTGTTCTTTTTAAAAAAAAGAACATTAGCATTCGTCTTTAGCATAGGCAGGCATAAGCTTCACATAAGCCCCATATCTGTGGAGGGATCATGGTGCCCAGTTAAAGGAACCATCCCAGAGATCATATTTATCACATTCATCTGTGGGAAGTATGGGGAGTCACCTTTCCCTGTCCCTCATTTGGGGGTTTGTCATGTCCTTGCCACTTGGTCCTGATCATACAGTGAGGAGGTACTCTCCCTGTATGACCCACCCTTGGAGTTTCATGCATTGCCTGTACCATGTGGTTACCCAATTTTAAATCTCCAGGCCACACAGTTGCAATATCGATCTTAGTTTTCCAGACACCAGCTAGTTATACAATAAGGAAAATAATTTTGTAGAGCTGGACTGGATGGAGGCAAAAGGATATCAAAAAGAAAGCAGGGAATTATCCAGCCTGATTTAGAGTTGACCCCCTCAGGCTATTGCTCACTAACTCTGCACTACAAAGGAACAAAACAATTCCCTTGTTCATCCTGGAAACTGGTTTTATATTCTCATAACAAACTACTTTTCCAACAGTCCAAACACTCTCCTACTGGGAAACATTATCACCTGAAACAAATTTTGTTCCATGCCTGTGAGTCAAACCTTCAAAGCTTTTCATAGGTGACCCTGTAATGGGGTGAAAAAAAAGCTGACAGAGTAAGTAAGAAAGTACTCAACTTCAGATGAACAATACACAAAAGGCATATAAAAGAGGCAGTAACTAAAGACAAAACTAACAAATACAGAAAAACTCACTCCAGACAGCCAGGGCTATTTTCAGGTGTTGTCTACACTAGACAAATCAGTTGACTGTAATGTCCTTCAACTGTTGGTAAGTGCTCTCGAGTCTGAATACATTTGCTACAGTCAACTTTTCAGTGGCTATTACTGGTAGCTCTCCAGAATTTGCGTGTCTAGGAGAGTTCGCTCCACTCCTGGACTAGATAATACACATCCCACAGCTTTACCATCTGCAGTGGCAGAACTAACCCATCTCTCATCTATTCTCTTTGCCTGGCCTGAAGCCATCTAACCACAGCCATGGTATCATGTGTTTTACAGAAGCTACCTTGGGAGTTATTTTCTTTTTTTCAGTAAGCAGTTTCTGGTAGAGAAGTGCATTTTTTTCCTTGTCAGAAACCAACTAGTTCCTTCCAGCTGTCCCTTTCTTCATCCTTAAGGGATGAGGAGCTTTGCCAATTCCTTGAGGATATGGTTTCTCAGTTGTGCTAATATTGACATTTTTTTCTCCAATGATTGCGAATCAAAGGCTGAAGAAGGGCAAGGCCTGGAGACAAAGCCACAAACTTTTGAAAACTTTGGGAAGTTATAATGAAAAAGATATAATATCAGAGTGAGACCATCTGTCCTCAAGCCTTCCCTGAGAATCTATGTTTGCTTGAAATCACACTACTAGCTCAACAGGCAGGAAGCTTGTGATAACTGAAATGCAATATTAGAGAAGTTTCCATGTAACAAGTCCATTTGCACCAATGGTTTTTTGTTTGTTTTTTGTTTGTTTGTTTGTTTTTTCCCCTAACCTTACTTAAGCTGCCTCTGTACATCCAATCTGGAGATTTGCAGAATCAGCTCTTCAGGAAATGTTGCTGGTCCAGCCATTTGTACAAGGTACAGACACTTGCATATCTTCCTCACTTTCATGGTTTTACAAAGGTTAGAAAATGGACTAGAATGCCATGGTACACTGTACTAATTCTTCAGCCGTGCTTACTTAGATTTTTGTAGGTGGGCTGTGGCATGAATTGGGCTTAACAGGGTTTTTAAATTGTAATCTGGGCCAATGGACAGGTACTAAAAGAAAACAAAAAATTGACACTTTCATTATTTAAGTCTTTTAAATGAAGATCTGATTTTGTTTTCATAATAATTGAGTGGGGCATATAGTCATTGCCATGTATATATCGTAGAATGGCTGAAAATTGAAAAATATTTTATTCCAGGTTATTTTTTTAACATGGCCCAAGTGGGCCTTTTGCTGATCACATCGTTAAACTTGGGTACTTCCATGTGTGTTGGATGGAAGATATTGTCCTAATACATAATCCTGGCACATAATCTTTCTTTTAAGTGCCACTGATGAATCTTTGTAGTACTTCCCATGCAGTTTCTACAGTGAGCAGGCCTCAGAGCAATGCAACTATCACTTTCCCATGAGTGGGAAGTGAGAACTGCACCTTTGCTTATTTTCAGCACTGTCCTCAACATCATTTGAAAATACTCTTTAAACTTTGACAGACATTTACAATTGTAGCTTGAGTTTTCTCAAGAAAGGGGAATAACGTGGCGTCTCAACATGAGTTCAAGTCATCTTCCACACAATCTTAATAGACCAGGCTTGAGCGAGACTAAACGTAAAATGGGGGCAGTTTTCCTGTAGTTATTCCTAATTTTAGCTTCTCCTGGCAGCCAGTAAGCTGAACAGAAAGTTGTAGCTCATGGGGTTCAGTGTAGCCTGTACTTCAACCATACGCAGTAGCTAGTGTGTTGTAAATTCAAACACTAATCTAACTTCCCCGTGTAGACAAGCTGTGAAAGCAAAACCTACTAGAAAAGTATATGTGCATATGGCCACGTTGAACTGAGGCCAAACTGGCTGCTTAGCTCTTCAGAAAGCAGAGCACTTACAAAACGTTAAGGCAGAGTACATCAAAAACATTATGCATACACAGGCAGTTCCCCAGTTAACTCTACAGATACCTGCGCCTGACAGCAAGAGACACTAAGGGATAGCACAGTGATTCAATCTAAATTCCATTTTTTTTTTTTCTTTGGAACTTTATAGTGGTGACAGACGAACTGACCAGTTTTGATTTTGATCCAGAGCAAGTTTCTGTGGTGCTGAAATAGCGCTTTTGCACCCAAGTAATGCAGTTACAGGACAGACTCAATCAAACAAAAATAGTTTTATTTGTGCTATGATTCAGCCTCTTTGATGTTGCTCCAATAACACGAGTACTCCACAGAAATGCTGCAGGCCTTTTGTATGAGTAACGAATTCATTGTACCCCTAAGACAGGACATCTGTCATATCTGAAATGCTGTGGTCTTCCCATGTACCTTGATTTCAGGCTTCCGGTGTAAAAGAAAACTTTTCACATACATTTGTGGTCAAGCAGAGCTCAGGTCTTTCTTTGGGGGAAAAAAAAAAAAAGAAATCTTTCCCGACTGTGGGTTCCAGGAGAGCTTGAACTTACACATTTAAGCGTCAAGCAGTTTTCTAGAATCTGGAGCGACCAAATGACTTCCACATCAATTATTCTTATTGGGAAGAGATGAGTTTCGACTGTACCTAAATCACAGTGGTATTTATGGGAAAAAACATATCTTCCAGATATACACTTTCCATCTGTTGCTTCTGCTCAGCAGTTAGTCTTAGGTACCCTCACTTAATGGGACAGAAATTTTATTCACATACAATATATACCTTTCCCCAGAGTTACAGTGACTCAATGAAAATTTTTCAGGAATGCAGGAGGAAAAAAGTAAGCAACATTTGCCATAAGATCACAGGTTGTTTTACTTTTCTGCTTCCCCCTCTAATGTCAACCATGGGTCAGAGTTTTCTGGTGTTGAGACAAAAAAAATCAGGCCCTGGCACAGGACTAGTCTTGTTTCCTTTTTTTAAAGAAATCTGTCCTTGACCTTGCTGTGTAAAATGCAATGTAGTAGCTTGGTTAAGAGCAGTTACTGTAGGAGAACACAAGGATGACCAACTTGTCCTTGCTAAAAGAATAGCTGTTGAAAAATCGTATCTCACCTTCTGTTGCTTCACTTTTTCGCTTTACCACTTGTCACTGCCACTGAAGAATTTCAGCTGAAGAAATTCATAAATCATCACTGCCACTAAAATCAGAAGGCCAGATAGTACAAATCAGCATTGTTTTTTTGTTCAGGGGAACCAAACTTACCTACACAGTCTGTGAACCTGTCCCAGAGTCTGAGTCAATAAAACAGTATTCATTTTCACCCACAGGATTATACATGTCTTCTAGCATCCTTGCAAGATAGCTATTAATCAGCAACAGTTCATTCAGTCTGTCGAAGCACACACTCACATCTCAAATCCTTATCACTGAAACACCTTCTTTTGTGTGTTACTACAAACTACTCATATTTCCTGGTTTGCTTAGACTCTAAATATATATTTATTTACTTTAACACAGTTAAAATACATTAATTTTCATGGGCTTTGGATCAGAATTGTATTGGTCTGTGCTTTTTGCTTGCATAAATGATGTCTCCAAAAGCCTTGTGAGAGGTGCAAATGAAGGTTCTGTGATGCTGGGTGCATGCAAGCAAGCTCAGACATGGTATGGAGGTCTTATACCTCCAGCAGCACATGCAAAAGGCGGAGAGAGGAGTTACTTTGAAGGCAATAACATGTGGCAGTGAGAAAACCCAATCAAACTTGATATTGCTGCACATGGATATAAAAAATTTATGAGACCAATTTTTCCCATTGAAACTGGAAAGAAGTAAAACACAAGTTATCCTGTGTTCGTTGTTATTCTGGAAAATGTTGGCAGCAGATAAGAGTGACTAAAGGAAATGAGCAGCTCCCCTGATTGCCAAAGTGTAGGCTCACTGTTGGTGTTGATAGGGCTTGTAGGAAGAGAAACAAACTTAATGTCTAGAGATTTAAAAGCTAACAGGTGAAATCCTGTCTCAGCTGAAATTGCAGTGTGTCTTGTTACCTAATAGAGAGTCAGAATTTTCCCCACTCTTCATATAGCTGACCACTATTTTTCCTTGATGGGCTTGAAACCTCCTTCTAAAGGTGACTTGCAAAGGACCAGACGTCCTGGAAACCAGCCTGATCTCAGCCGAGCATTGCTGAGTTACACATATGAGGATTAAACAATGTAAGATTGTAAGAGTTACCATTCAGTTCATTCTTCATGTAATGTGTTCAGCTAATAAGTGCTGTAATTTCCATTATTAAAGGCTTTTCCTTCATCCAGTACTAAATGTAAAAGCTTTCAGACTGTTCTCACACAGCCAATTAAAATGAAATTGTGTCTAAAATGAGCTGATGAGTTCAGCTGAGATTGCAGTCCTGAGGTGTCATTTGTCCATATTGCAGCTCTTCAATTTCATCGCAACAGCCGTCCTTATTAGCAGCTCCCATATCTAACCACAGAGAGATTCATGCCACCTTCACAAAGGTTAGCAGAGAAGGGAGTGGAAAGAGAAAGGGAATGAAGTAGTTTTGAGCCACTGGGATTGCTCCTTCAAACAGGGTCAGTCCTGAGAAAAAATATTGGCATTGACAAACTCCTCCAGCCTTAATATAATTTATCATAGAATCATAGAAACATTGAATAGCTTGGGTTGGAAGGGACCTTTAAAGGTCATTTAGTCCACCACCCCTGCAATAAGGAAGCTCATCTTCAACCAGATAAGGTTGCTCAGGGCCCCGTCCAACCTGACCTTGAATGTTTCCAGGATATAATAATACCTATCTAGGTATTAGCCTATAACTCAGTGGAGATGGATAATTTTGGTTACTGAATTTTTTTATCCTCAGACTTGCTCTTTTCCAGCTCTAATTAGGCAGTGTAGATGGGTGCCTACCTAAAGACAGACCCCATGCCCAGCAGTGTTTGAGAGGTTCAGCTGTTGCTATACAACTGCTGTTGCTTGGACAGATGAAAGCTAACATTAAAACTACCAGTCATGAATCATTTCACTTCTCACATAATTGCTAAGAAGCCCATGAAACATTTTAATACTTCAACTGTTTATTCAATTCAAGATGAAAACACATGTGAAAACACTGAGATTCTGGTCCTCCTTCACTCACTGTGTTTGTGAGTCAAGTACAACTTGCAGACATTGCTTGTAAAGTTGAAGGAATTTATATTGACTCTAGTGGACTTTCTACAGATTTCTACTGACGTAAATGAAAGCAAGTTTTGGACCAACAGATGGGCGTCTATCAGCAATTAAATATACTTAACGTGAAAAGACACAGATCACTATCAGTGGTGATTGACACTGTTTACTTTTGACATGAAAGATCTCTCACCAGGAATGGCCAAAGCCAGCAAAACAAATCTTGCATTTGTCTTCCAACCCTTAACGCTGAAACAATGCTCTTTCTTCACTATCTGGGCAGTGACAGGTCCTCAGCAGCTCCTGTGACCTCCCATCTCACTTCACCCCTCTGACATAAGAAGAAACTCCCCCAGTAAGCCCAGAATCAAGTGTTTCTCCGAGCTCCCAAATTGCCTCATCTTTCCCAAGGGCTGTCATGTCCTTTGCTCCAACCTCTTTCATAGCAAACAAAGCAAGGCCAGGCCTCAGGAGCCTTGCTCCTGCATTTCTTCCTGTCCTTCTTCATTCTGGCAATAAGATGCCTCCCCCCATGCTAGTAGTTATTGTATTGCAGCTAGATTGGGCTACTTTTTCAGTCCCTGGAGTAAAAAGTTAAATGAAATACTTTAAATATTTTCTAGGTGCGAGATTTTACATTTCGGGACTACAAGACATCACTTCAGTGGGTGATGGCTTTTACTTGTGAAATTGTGGAATAATCTCTTTGGGTCACTGGCAACTGCAAGACTCAGAAATTCTGGTTGACATGAAGAACTTTCAAGGAGGTTTAATGCCTTGAAGAAACAACTGATATAAAATGAAAACATCCAGTTTTCTCGTAGCAGTACAATTAATTTAAATTGATAATGGCTGAATGGAACATGTGATGTTACCTGTGTCAGGACACAGCAAGAGCAGGGATGCCCTATGATGAGAGACAAGTTGAGAGCAGAAGGTAACCTAGTGGAGGCAATGCCCTCATTGACAGGGGAGTACCATGGGGTCCCATCATGGCAAGCAGACCTAAAGTTGTGGACATGGTGAGGGGATGAACCATTCAAGGGTTCAGCCAGTGGGTCCCATCAGGAGCAAAGGAGAAAGGGCTGGACGCATGGCTGGAGGCAAGCCACACTCTGTGTCTGAGGGGTCCATACAGTAGATGAGGTAACTACAGTGCAGGTCTGAGGTCTACCGAGAAAGAAGGGTTGGTGGCCACAGGTAAGCAGGTGTCCCCTGGGGGCCTGGTCAGGACAATTAAGGCCTATTAGTTCACTCAGGTTCCTTGCAACTTGTAGCAAAAAGTGGTCAGAAAACTACAGGATTGATTTTCCTAATATTTGGGGAGCACAGACCCACTGTTGATGTTGTGTAAAGCAAATCAAGAATTATCACATTTGTTCAGCAACCCATCATTCCTAGGTTATTGCACTCAAATGAGTTCAGCAGCACACATTATTTAAGCCTATGATTAGAAAGACAGTATCTCATTTACATATTTTTCAAATACATAAATGGAGCTGGCAAAGAATATGGAGTGAAAAAGAAAACTCTTCCACCGGTCCAAAGTGCCACGTTAATTATTAGAATTCTGTTAAGGCTTTGCTTGAAGGGATGCTACTAACATATTTACCAGCCTGAATGAGCAGTCACGTTTTAGTGTTTGGAAGAGACAAGAGAACAGACATGAACAGGCTAAGGAACTTGGAGCACATGGGGAATTTACAGTAAGAAAGGTCTGAAGCCATAAATCTGAGGTAGCTATGGATTACTTTGCCCAGGTGATAGGTACCAGGTGATAGGTACCATCACTGACATAAATCTGTTGATTTGAAATATTTAGGCAGATGTTCAGGTGAAGTAAAGAAGCAATTGTAGTCAGTGCATGCACTCTAATTTAGATTAGTCTGTCCACAGACTACAGTTACACTGATAAATTTACAGCCGAACTTATGGCCCATAAAATGTAGGTGAACAAAATCTAAGTGGGACCAAAGAGATCAAAGATTTCTCTTAGAAGATGTAGGCAAAAAACAAAGAAAAGACAGGTTTTCTGAAAAGCTGAGCACTTTTTCAGCAGAGGCACACTGTTGAACTGTATGAAATGCAAGAAACTGGAGGTTATGTGAAGGAAATAAGACTCGTCATCAGGCAAAAAGTCACTTGCCATTGAAAGGCAGGAAAAAAATTCTGGTCAGAAGCATAGAAGTTACTATAATGTGTCTAAATAGTCTGGTTGACTTCTACAGAGTTGTATTCATCTATTGAAGGCACCAGATCTCTACAGATTTGGCACTTGATGTCACCAGTTCTGAAGTTGATCCTTGCAGCTGTGACTTGCCATTCTAATTGGGGTGTTTCAAAATGTGTTGTGAATGGCAGAAGCTCAGTAAGTATTGCTGCTCTGTGTTGCACATTGATTCACTGTTTTCTGAGGAGACACAGGACAGTTTCTATCATATTCTTCTGAAACAACTAAATGGCATTTAAAGAGCAGAGGAAATTGAGACTGTTGCAGTAAAGCACAGAATTATGTTTGGGACTGTAAAAATGGCAACTAGGTTAGAAAAAGAGAAAAGAAGCATTTCTACCAGAAACCTATTTCTGTCCTTGGTCATCACTTAGAGCCTCACCATCCCATTCCCATAGGTTCCAAAAATCACCCTTCTCCATCACTACTTCACAATGCTGATTTATGGGGTTTTCTGAGAGATTAATGCTGAGAATTCATTTCATGAAGAAACAGCTACTTCCCTAATCTGGCTCATAATGCAGAAACCTTTGCTAACGTAGTAGTGTGTTTGCAGAAGTTACCCATTTTTTTGGAGAACGTGGAATCTAGTAACAGCTGAGGCTTGCCTTCTTTCTCATCTCTTACTTTTAACTTTAGGAAATATTGAATGGTTTATTTCAGTAGGGAGGAGAATAATAAACTGTACATTATCAGAGAGCCTACTCCTTCAGCGAACCATAAATGGATTACGCTGTAGCTGATCATATATCTACTCTTAATAGCAATTGTGTGATTTTCTGAAAGTTTTGTGTGGTTTTTTTTAGGCCAGAGAGCATAACAGATCTCAAGAAGCTACCTGGTGAACTAGTCAGATAAAATTAATTCTTCTTTAAGATATAAATGTGAATTAGGGTCCTGTGGTGGAATTTATGAACCGTATGATGGAAAACGCAGTAATTATATTCATGACTAAGCAATGTTTAGTATATCACCCAGGATAAATAAGGATAGAAATGGCAAAAGTACTACAAAATTACTACAGACAACACTGTACTAGCCAAACAGTAGAGGAGATGAACAGGGACATATTTTTCTCATTTTTATTAGTAGAATAGATGGCAACAAAAAACCAGTCCAAAAACTGTAATCTGATAGAACCATTAAGATAATAAAAGGAAAGATAAAATAATCAGGTGGGAAAAATGAGGGATTACAGTCACTTAAATACAATCTACTAGGAAATTTTGTGCTACAGATTAAATCGGTTTACGTTATAACATTCTTTTGAACAAATTGAGCCAGTGGTGCTACTTATCATGAATAAACGCAAAAGATCCTCATTTGAGGAACAAGAAAATAATTGGAATATTATTGCAATTGAAAACCTAACAGGTAACAAACAGGATTGGTAACTGCATCCATCTATCCATCTCTGCAAAGAAATCCAAATGAGCTATGCAACCCATCAGGGTCAAAAGGCTCCTGTTTAAGCTAAGACTAGAAATTATTTAATCATAAGCACAATATGAAACTACTATAGCATATTTATCAACAGTTTACAGTTAAAATGGAAGGGCACAGGAAGTGGAGTTCTACCCTGATATTCCTAATATCAATGATGTATATGGTAGCATAAAATAAGACTTATAAGTTATCAGATCAGAGACAGATGGGAAAGTCTTTAGGTGTTTTGGTCATTCAAATGAAAAAGAAAGAGATTGAAATTCAGTGGAGACAAGTGCAAGGTAGTACATTTTGGGAGGCATAATCAGGTATACAGTAGTAAGATGGAAGCAATAGGCTTGATAGAATTTCTTCTTATAAAACAGTATAAGGACTTCATTAAGGACCAAAAGCTTAACACAAACCAATGATTCTGTGCAGACATGGGGAAAAAAAAATCATATTAAGATATGTAACAAAGAATACCATCTGACTTTCTGCCTTTTTCAACTTTTTATTGCCCTTTTCAGATGAAAACATGAAAATAGAACTGAAAAGGAATACTTTTGAAGGGCTGAACAGGATAACATTTCAACAGAAAATGTATCTAATTAAAATTCTAATAAGCTAAAGTATGGACTTTAACACCAGTTTTGGTAAGAGAAAGCAAGTGGGTGAGAACAGGGGCGGTGTACAGGTACGGACACAAATGTCAAAGTGGTCATGAGCGAAGTCAGGGAACAAATTTGAGGCGTGACCCATTTGGCAAGAGCATACTGAAAGCAAAGGAAAGGGGCTCTAAATAGTGAATGTTGCTAAGGAACGGAATTTTCATACCTGCATCAGGCTATGTAACTACCATATTCCTGTTTTACATATTACATCTGAATCAATTTCTCATAAACTGATCTCATAAAGCCACGAAGAACAAGAACATCTGAATTACTTACTGTGATCAAAAGATGCCTGAGCGTGTTTTATTTGTGTTCCCCCCTGCCTTATTTTCCCTTCGTCTTCCTGAGGTTTTTTTGTATTTTTTTTTAAAACAAGATACCTTCACTTGAGCATTGTTGACATGTAAAAAATGTCAGCATGTGAAGGAAGAAACCATGGGGGAGTCGTATCCTATAGAGTGCTTTCTCTTATTGCCAACTTTTATGTAGGACATAGCATTGAAATAAAAATGTAACGGCTCTCCTGTCGAAGCTCACACTGGTAACCATAGCCTGTTAAAGAAGGCAAGCAGCCGTCAGATAAACATCTAAGTCTTTATAGGCAAAGGGTTGAAAGCACAAAGACTGCACTTCACGGAGGGCTTTTTTCAGTTGGTTGATGCTTTTCCTACATGTGAAAGGAGAAATCAATATTCTTGGTTGAAAAGAGTTTGGAAAGTCAAGCCAGTATTTTAAAGCAGTTACCTATACCTAAATTTGTGTCTTGGCTTCCTACTAAGAACTTCAATTTTCAGCCTTCAGTGCAACACAACCGATGGTAGGGAACCAAAAAATTTGTCAAATGGGTATTATGAACAATGCAGCTTAATTTTTATGCATAATATAATTGTGCTTCTGGCGCAATAGATAGAAGTTGTGCTTCTGGGTCATATCTTACAGCTTCTACTATGTATGATATTTATTTTCTCTACTCACTGTCTCTGAAAAATTATACCATTTATTTAGAGGTAGAGTTTTTCAGTTACCACCATTAAAAACTGATGGGTCATTTTGGAGTGACTTGAAAGTCAGAAATTTTCTTAAAATATAAAAAAATGTAGATCTTCTTTCATATGGATTTTTGGATTAAAAATTAAATGCATTTATGGTATATTCTCAAACTTCTTTCCACAAATGCAACACTACCTTGCCTTGCTTTGCCCTTCTACCCATGACCATGCCCCTTTCCTTCTGAAGAACCTCTCATAAAATCCCAGAGTTCCTGGAGCTCAGACATATAGAATATCAGTTGGTCTGAGATTCAGTCATAGTAGTTGACATCACCAACCTCTCCCTAGGTGTTAATGTAGCACATATGAGAATTCAGTACGGTTGCTGTGTCATTTGCATCATAAGTTTGGAATTTTCCAAATCAATGGTTGTGACTTCTTTTTTGTCACAAGCAAAAATGTTTAGAAAATATATTCTTGATTGTATGTGTTATAAGTAATTGATTCAATTCTCAGAGAAGTAAGGAGGGGCATTAGCAGAACTGTCATGACTTTGGCCTGTTTAGGTGACTGGTTGACAGAGTCCATTGGGAGACAGTCCAGAAGGGCAAAGGGGTCCAGGAATGTTGGACATTCTTCAAGAAGGAAATCTTAAAAGTGTAGGAGAAGGCCATCCCCATGTGCTGAAAGATGAGCCATCGGGGAAGAAGACCGGCCTGGCTGAACAGAGGGATTTGGCTGGAACTCAGGAAAAAAAAGAGAGCTTACGATCTTTGGAAGAAAGGGCAAGCAACTCAGAAGGAATACAAGGAGGTTGTAAGGTTATGCAGGGAGAAAATTATAAGGGCCACAGCCCAACTAGAACTTCATATGGCTACTGCTGTAAAAGACAAGAAAACATGTTTCTATAAATACATTAGCATCAAAAGGAGGGCTAAGGAGAATCTCCATTCTCTATTGGATGCTGCGGGGGGAAACCTAGTGACAAAGGATGAGGAAAAGGCTGAGGTACTTAATGCCTTCTTTGCCTCAGTCTTTAATAGTAAGACCTGTTGTGCTCGGGGTACCCAGCCCCCTGAGCTTGAAGACAGGGATGGGGAGCGGAATGAAGCCCCCATAAACCAAGGTGAGGGACCTGCTACACCTCTTAGACAAACACAGATCTATGGGGCCAGAAGGGGACCTGGTGGAGGTACTCAAAAAGCCTCTTTCCAATATTTATCAGCAGTTCTGGCTAACCAGGCATTTCCCAATTGACTTGAAGATATGAAACATGATTTCCATCTACAAGAAGGGCCATAGGGAGGATCCTGGGAGCTACAGGCCTGTCAGTCTGACCTCAGTGACAGGGAAGATTATGGAGCAGATCATCTTGAGTGTCGTGAGGTGGCACATACAGGACAACTAGGTGATCAGCCCAAGACAGCAAGGCTTTAGGAAAGGCAGGTCCTGCTTGACTAACCTGATCTCCTTCTATGACAAGGTGACCTACTCAGTGGGTGAGGGAAAGGCTGTGGATGTTGTCCGCCTAGACTTTAGTAAAGCCTTTGACACTGTTTCCGGCAGCAATCTCCTGTAGAAACTGGCTGCTCATGTCCTGGACAGCTGTACTCTTCACTGGGTAAAAAACTGTCTGGATGGCCGATCCCAAGGAGTTGTGGTGAATGGAGTCAAATCCAGTTGGTGGCCGGTCACAAGTGATGTTCCTCAGAACTCAATATTGGGGCCAGTTCTGTTTGATATCTTTATCAGCAACCTGGATGAGGGGATTGAGTGCACCCTCAGTGAGTTTGCAGATGACACCAAGCTGGGCAGGAGTGCTGATCTTCTTGAGGGTAGGAAGGCTCTTCAGAGGGACCTGGACAGGCTGGATTGGTGGGCCAAGGCCAATGGTGTGAGGTTCAACAAGGCCAAGTGCCGGGTCCTGCACTTGGGTCACAACAACTTCATGAAAGCTACTGTCTTGGGGAAGAGTGGCTGGAAAGCTCTCTGGTGGAAAAGGACTTGGAATATGAGCCAGCAGTGTGCCCAGGTGGCCAAGAACGTCAAGAGCATCCTTTCCATATCAGGAAGAGTGTGGCAAGTAGGGNGTTGGCCTCTTCTCCCAGGGGAATAATGACAGGACCAGAGGAAATGGTCTGAAGCTGTGGCAGGGGAGGTTTAGATTAGACAGTAGGAAGAATTACTTTACTGAAAGAGCGGTCAGGCACTGGAACAGCCTGCCCAGGGGGGTGGTGGAGTCACCATCCCTAGAGGTATTTAAGAAACGGCTAGATTTGGTACTTCAGGGCATGCTCTAGTGTCAGAGATTGTAGGGTTTTTTTTTTATGTGTGCATGGTTGGACTCAATGGTCTCAAAGGTCCTTTCCAACCATGAAGATTTTATGATTCTATGATTCTATGATCTGCTTGAGGGTAAGAAGGCTCTACAGAAGGACCTGGATAGGCTGGATCAATGGGTTGAGGCCAATGGTATGAGGATCAACAAGGCCAAGTGCCAGCTTCTGCACTTGGGTCACAACAACTTCATGAAAGCTACTGGCTTGGGGAAGGGTGGATGCAGAGCTGCCTGGCGGAAAAGGACCTGGGGGTGTTGGTCGACAACCAGCTGAATATGAGCCAGCAGTGTGCCCAGTTGGTCAAGAAGGCCGACAGCATCCTGGCTTGACTCAGGAATAGTGTGGTCAACAGGAGGACTAGTCATGTGATTGTTCTCCAGTACTCAGCACTGGTGAAGCCCCACCTCGAATACCATGTTCAAAAAAGACATGATGGTGCTGGAGTGAGTCTGAACAAGGGCAATGAAGCTTGTGAAGTATCTAGAGCACAAGTCTTATGAGAAGTGGCTGAGGGAACTGGGGTTGTTTAGCCTGGAGTAAAGGAGGCTGAAGGGAGACCTTATCATTCTCTACTACTACCTGAAAGGAGGGGGTAATGAGGTGGGTGTTTGTCTCCCAAGTAACAGGTGATAGGACAATAGGAAATGGCTTCAGGTTACACCAGGTGAGGTTTAGATTGGATATTAGGAAAAAAAATTTCTCCGAAATGGTTGTCAAGCATTGGAACAGGCTGCCCAGGGAAGTGTTGGAGTCAATTCCCTGGTTGTATTTAAAAGACACATAGATGGGGTACTGAGGGACATGGTTTAGTGGTGGACTTGGCAGTGTTAGGTTTATGGTTGGACTCGATGGTCTTAAAGGTCTTTTCCAACCTAAATGATTCTGCGATCCTATGATTTTATGATTCTAACAGCACCTGTAACCAAAGTCAGAAGAGAAATCCTATTTCCAGGTGTGAACAATTTCCTACTTTCAGATTCTTCTGTATGAATATTATTATATAGAAATATATGGTAGAATATTATTTGCAGTTCTATATTCTGAACTCTGAGCACAGGTATCTCAGTGCACATTTCCACTTCAGAAAATTAGAATGAAATATTTCCATGTTGCTGAGATCCTTGACATGCCATAATTGAGTCAAGAATTAGGCTTCTGTTTTCGGTTAACATATACAGTAAGAGAAATAAAATGATCCTAGTGCATGATTCCTATGTATAAACTCCTTGTAGTTATTATTGAACCAGCAATTGGTTCTCCAATCTTCTATTAAAATATCAATAGTATTTTTCAGAGCTTAAATTGAGCAGTGATTTTATTTAAGGCTGCACCTAGACACCACTTTTCTTCGAAGCATCTCTTCTTGTTGCTAAAAATGAAAGCCATTCAAACAAGTGTGATTGAAACAGGGACAGGGAAAGGGAAAAAATCAATAGAACGTTTTCCAGGGTACTATCTCTGCTTTTGAAAAGAGACCATTAATAACGTGCTTACAGTAAAAGCAGCTGCTTGTTCAAAGTGCATTCAAGGGTGAGCTGAAAGGATGGCTCTCTCTACATAGCATCCCTGGAGAGAGAGTTTGCAAAGATTTCAAAACCCGACCTCAGACTATGGACAAAAGCCTTTCCTAGATATTTTAAATATTCTTATCTAATATTAGACCGTGAAGCTGGGGCTGAAATGCTTTCTAATATTTTGCTCCTTATGAAAGGAAGTGTGGGTCAGTGAATGAGGTATTGGTCTGAAAACTGCTTTACAGACAAAACACTGCAGGTCGCATTCGTATCTCTGAAGACTGTAGGTGTCATGCTAATGCAAATTGCTATATCTCTCAACAGTGATGGGCAGCTCTGTGGGGCATTTAATGCAGTTCCTACTGAAACGGAGGGCTGGATCTGTCCATTCAGAAAATTATGATATCTTGAGACAAATTCAAGTTAAGGGTTGAGATAGGACTCAATCTTTGATCATCACCTAACTTGCTTCTAGTATGATTTCATGTGCTGAAAAAGTATGCAATGCTTTAGAATACATAAAAGGTCAACAATGCAGTTAATATGTAAGAGAAGTTTTTTTTCACAGAGCTTAGCACTCTTGGGTGAAATTTTGTAATCTCTTTCACTTGCTTTGTTTGGATAGCTGAAGCAGATCTATAGGTTTTCAGGAGCATTAGGACAAAATATAAGGCATACCTATAACAGTAAGCGTACTACAGATGGTCAAAGACCTGAGCTCGTACTTATGATAAGTTACTTATTATAAGTTACTTAGTATGCACTTAACCGTCTTCTCTATGGAAACAATATAGTGATTTGAAGGGCTTATAGCCTTCCAATGTGTGAATGTCATCATCTGCATTATGCTGCTAAGTAATCTACCTCTGTCCAAACCTTGTAATCCTGGTTTCAGAATCTGGGTATCTGGAGAAGATTTTGTATCTCTTACATCCATGCCTAAGGGCCAGATTCATCTCATCTTACCTCATTAAGGTCCCCAACAGCCATTGGTTAATTAAGATCCTAGTTGTCCTTTGTCTCTTCCAGACTCACTGAAGAGTGACAGCAGCCTACAGAGAACAAACTGAATCTTAGGCTGATTAAGAACAGACCAAATTCTATATTCTGTAGGGTTTTGATCAGAGATGTCTGGAGGGAATATCCGACTAAGGAGTTACAGCTGCTCCTTTCTGCCTTTGACTGCTTGTTCCTCCACTCGCACTGTAGGAAGAAATTGGTCTGGGTTAAAAAACCTCAGTACTACAAACAACAATAACGTGAACCCAAACCATTCTATGATTCTATGATAGCAAAAAATTTTCCTTCAGAACCAGAGAGAGAAAGCTCAGATTCCTGATCCATCTCAAACGCAGATACTGTCAATAGTTGGCTTGAATCAAGGGGGGAAAAAGGACTGTAGAGATAGGATGAGGGGCAATGGTTTTAAACTAGAGCAAGGTAGGTTTATATTAGACATTAGGAAGAAGTTTTTTACAATGAGAGTGGTGAGACACTGAAACAGGTTGCCCAGGAGGCAGTGGGGGCTGCATCCCTGGAGACATTGAAGGCCAGGCTTGATGAGGCTCTGAGCAACCTGATCTAGTTGAAGGTGTCCCTGCGTACTGCAGGGTGGCTGCACTAAATGACCTTTAAAGGTCCCTCCCAACCCAACACATTCTATGATTCTATGATTCTATGAATGTGGAAAGGACACGGCTGCTTCTGTCCCTTGAGCTCCTGCATTGTGAAATCACTGCATAAAACGAGCAGAATGTTCAAAACATACACTGTAATGGCATATATTTCTCCAAAAATAGATACCATAACCCAAATATTCAGTCAATCCTTAATGCCTTTCTTCCTGGTCCCAGCCCTGCTGACTACAATTCTATAGATTTTGTACAGCAGTAACAATTTGGCATCCTTTATAGCAATGGATTCATGCGGGCACTCAGGATGCCAGATTTCATTGATTATTATATCTCTGACTTTCTATTCTAAGGAGATGCTACTCGTATAATCTGCTGGGTTGATAGATGAGGAGATGGCATTATTGCAACGGGCTGTCCGCAGCCCCTTTTCATCATAGTTATAGCTATGGACTAGTAGGAGCCCTTCTGGAAATGAATGTTGGAAATCATAATGGCACTTTACACCATGCAATTTTATTTAGGGAAATACTATTCAAGGCATAAAATAAGGAGCTCTTGTTAAAAATAAACAAACAACTGGAAACTTAAATATGATAGTTTCAATAAGGATCCTTATTGTTTTCAATAGAATTCTGATGGCACTTTTATATTCTAGATTTTACCTTCATTTGCTTCAGTTTTGTTCAAAGATTAATATGAGATGTTCATTTCAAAGAGAGAGATTACCACAGTGATTAAAATCTCTTTTGTTATGTGTAAGCAGAAGAAGCAGTTATTAATACTGAGGAATATATTACACGTCTCCTTCAGTTCTGATTTCTCATGAAAGCCACTCCTATCAAAAATGTAGGCTTTTCTGGAACACCATTATGATTTATTTCTATTTTATACTGCTAGCTTTGAGAATCAACAGTTGTATAAGGTGTTTCTGGTGGTCAGTTTGTTGAAAGGAATAGTCTCCTATTTGAACAAGCAGATGGGAAAAAAAATCCCTGAAAAAAAATTGATATCTAGGGATGAAGAATTAGATATCATAGATGGGATTTAGCCTACCCAAAATACCTACCTCACCGATTTTAAAAATAATATTTATCCTCTGAACTGCCATTCTCCCTACCTTAGTACGGGAAGTGCTACTATCCCTATTTCACAACAGGAAACTGAGGGACAGAAATATTGAATAGGTATTCGAGGAAGATTGTGAGTCTATAACATTAGTCTAAAATTTCCCTTTCCAGCTGCTCATCAAATATCCCCCGCCCTGTCTGATTGTCAAGTGAACTTATGCACTGAGGAATCCTGAAAATTTTGCCACCTTTCTTCAGTGAAGGAACAGGATATTAAGTTGATCTGGAAAAAAAAAAAAAAGCCCTGTTTATGTCTATCAGAGTTCGTTTTTCATTCATGTGACAGATTTTTCAATTCAGCCCTTAAATTACACCCACTAACCACTCAATTGCTGTTGTAGATGGTAACTGCACACATAGACCATATGGGCAAAATGACCATGTAATATGCATGTAATGCACATGTGCATGTAATACAAGTCATGTTAAATGACAGTACACCAGAGGTGACAAGATCTCTATTCTGAGGCAAATTTGACTATTTGGACTTTGAACATGACGCAAATTGAGTTTTAGATGTTGAAGTGTATCTTGAGGGGGACTGCCTAGGACTTGGGACCTCAGTGGGTTTACCTATTTGATTTATTTGACCTCATGATTAGAAACTTGTGGGTGAAAACCATTCAGGCTCAGTGTGTATTGCCATGGGTTCTTCCCATGTTGAAAAAAAATTGGGTTTCAGGGTATGTCACCATTCAGCACACCTGTCACAGAGCAGAGAATACCAGAAAACAGGATTCCTGTCTTTGTGGCTCTCCACCAGGAGTTTGCACATAGTCTGGCAGAAACAAGTCTGTCAAACCCAAAATCTTTCAAACATAGCAGCTTGATGCTCAATAAATCAGTGGTTTATTACATGACTTTGTTTAGTCAAAAAGTGTTTAGTTAGCTCCATTCATTTCCAACATCTAATCAGGGAAAGGGAAGATACTGACTGTAATCACAGTCTGAGGTACTATATTCATTACCTGACCAACATCTGAATTGTAAAAATAATACTGTTTGTTTATAACTGTAATGGTTCCTTCTGCAGCAAAAAAGCAAATATAAGAAGACAGGAAGTGGGGTAGTGAAGAAGGTCAGGATATGGAGTGGGAAGAACACCTGCAGGGTCAGATTTTAAGGAAAGAAAATGTGGGGACACTCTTCAGGAAAGATGTTAGTCTGGCAGAATATATGAGGGAAAAAGAAAAATTGATTAATTTTGAGCATAAGAAAAAGTGAGGATACCTGACAATGGAAATGTAGGAAGAAGCAGGAGGAGGAAGGGAATGAGAGAAAAAGGGGAAAAGAAGGAAAAGACGGCTCTTCCTCAGAAATATTCTCTCTTCTTGTGAGGCATAGGCACATTGTAGCAGATGTAATGGGTCTTTGCCAGTAACCACAAATGGATGTGTGTGTCACCTATACCACATCTGAATGAAACTAAGCTATTTCAGTGATGATGTCTCCAGACAGCTTTTCTTGAACGAAGGGCGTATGACGTGAGTTCAACATGTGCATTACACAAACCGTACCACTTTCTTTACCAGTTGGATGAGTTTTGGTTGTTCCAGTTGCTGCCTGCTGCATTGAATACATCATATTCAGCTTAACATCTCTTTATCTCACCAAATTATTAAAGGAAGATAGAACTTCAGTACCCAGCAACCAGGGTCCATATGATAACATTCATCAAGTTAGTCTCATTTAATTACTCCAGTGCTTTTTAAAGGAGGCTCCATTTATTTCTATGCACATGCATGTGTTAAAACAATAATAGTAACCAAAATCCTCAATAACAGAAACTTATCCAAGTGAAAATTAATTGGAATCACAAAATCATTAAGACTGTAAAAGACCCGTAAGATCATCAAGTCCAACCATTAACATAGCATTGCCAAGTCCACCACTAAAAGATGTCCCTCAGCACCATGTTTACATGCCTTTTAAATACCTCCAGGGATGGTGACTCAACCACTTCCCTTTTTTGATGCTTGACAACAATTTTGGAGAAATTTTTATTCCTAATATCTAATCTAAACCTCACCTGGTGCATCTTGAAGCCATTTCCTCTGTTCTATTGCCTATTAGTTGTGAAAAGAGACCGACTCCACCTCAGTACACCCTCCTTTCAGGTAGCTATAGAGAGCCATAAGGCGTCCCTCAGCCTTCTTTTCTCCAGGCTGAACAATCCCAGCTCCCTCCGCCACTCCTCACAAGACTTGTGCTCCAGGCCCCTCACCAGCTCCATTGCCCCTTCTCTGGACATACTTCAACAGCTCAATGTCTTTCTTGTAGT
>VWZL01000079.1:332684-361819 GCA_013396915.1 Stercorarius parasiticus | reverse complement strand
TTCTATGAATTCTATGATTCTGTGATGCGCCCCTGGCCCAGGTTGCCCAGGGAAGCTGTGGATGCCCCATCCCTGGAGGTGTTCAAGGCCAGGTTGGACGGGGCTTTGAGCAACTTGATGTAGTGGAAGGTGTCCCTGCCTGTGGCAGGGGGGTTGGAACTACATGATCTTTAAGGTCCCTTCCAACCCAAACTGGTCTATGATTCTAGGATTCTGTGATTTTTTTCAGTTCATGATATTTAGTATTAAAGTCATGATTATTTACTCTCAAGCTACTCTTCAAGAAATTTTTCAGTCTCCTTTGAGGATTAGGACTAAGAGATCAGAAACTAATTTTGCAGAAAATTATCTGTCATTGGTTACTGGCTTCTACAATCGTTTCAGATTGTCTGTGGCATTCTGTTGTCTACTTTATTGTTGATTTTTGTGCATATAGTTTCCTCACAGAATGAAGTCAATCGCATTTTGGGCTGCTACTGAAAACATCCTTACAGATTTTTTTATTGTTACTGTTAATAGAAAACATGATTTATCTAGTAAAATATTTTTCTTTCTCTGTCCTCTTTTGATGAGGAGTTGACTGGGAAATAGTTTACAGTTCAGAATCACATTTTTGCTAAAGGCTATGGAAAAGGTGATCACAAAATAGCTGTCAAACACATGCACACGCAACAGTCATCTACTTGCATATGGGGGACCCAAACTCTTCCTCTGAACAGGGGTTAGCTGGGACTTCTCCCCATCCCAGGAGAGTGCATAAACCAGTGGGACACTTTAGTTTTCTTATTTTTTCCCCCTTGTAGGGCTTGTGAGAAGTCCTTCTTTCCTAAACTAGGTGCAATGCAACTAGTTTTGGGAGAATCTGAAGTTCTTAACCTGTTTGTGTGGATGAGTCTTTGCAAGAGGTGTTGTGTTACACCTGGCACTTTAATGATTAAGTCACATTCAACTAACACCTTTAGTTGCGGTGAAGAGAAGGGGGAAAAAAAGAAGAAAAAAACCCACCCTTTCATATTGGTTTTTGTTTATGTCCCTTGATAATTTTTAGATTTTACCTGGTTAGAAAAATGGGAGCTTTCTCCACCTTCTGCTCTCGTGCTGCTTTTGCAAGATATGCTATAGGCAATGCTTGTGGTGGATCTTATTTTTCCAGAAGAACAGTCTTCTACAGACTCAGACTCGGTGATTCTCTATTGCAAGTGACAGGACTAAACTCAGTTCTCCAGTCTGAGATAATCAGGTGCATTTACTGACAAATAATGAAAATAATGTGAAGAAGAAGGCAGCAAAACAATATTGTGAGTGTTTGATACTGCTCACTAGCAGAGATACAGTAGCAATCATGTATTTTATCTAAAAATATTTAAAAGGAAGCGTTTTAAAATAATTTACAAATAATTCCAAGCAAATTGTGTCATTTATTAAATATTTAAGCAGAATACCCAAAATGCCATCAGAAAAAGAAAGATGACTGGCAAGGAAACAAAGAGATAAAGGGGAGGAGAGGAAAAGGTAAAAAATCCACTTTAAAATAATACATGTTTATTTCATTTAAGTTATGTAAGTAGTCAATGTTTACTTTATAAATAAACTGCACTGGCTTATCTTGTAAGTATTTAACTTTATAAAAACCTTATCCAGTTCATCACCCAGATCATTTTGTTTATGCCAGTCCTTTTCTTTTCTGCTGTCTACTTGGGTTTGAGTTTCTTTTCATCCTTATGTAAAAGCTGTCCTAAGCAGGATTTAATCTTTCTGTGTCCTGGCACAGTAGCTAGCACCAAAAAGAGACACAGCTAATACGAGTTTGACTTTTCCAGCAGAGATTTGTTCTGCTCTCTGTTGTTGATAGGCTCATCTACACATGCACAAATATTACACAGGCATGAAAAGTATGAAAATGTAGATTCTTCAGTAGGTTTTTTTTTCATTAATTTACCTTGTGTCTTGGTAAGTTTGTTTATAGGTATGAGGCTGAAGAGTCATGAAGTTAGAAAATAAAAGCAAACTAGTTCTGCAAGGTTAAACTAGTCCATACTGATATCCCTTTTGCTGTGTTACTGTTGCTAGATTTCATGCTTATTTATGGTATCAGGATTTTTTATATTCTTTCTGGTGTAAAATTTTTGAGTTTCTCCCCCTTTCCCCCCCTTATCTCAATCAATATAGCTGGAACTTTGTAGTTTATTATATTCTATTAAAAATGCTTTGTGTTCCCGTATTCATGAAGCCTTGGCTTCTAAGGAAAATGGGCAAACACAGAATATTACATCTTTAGTACAATTGCAGAAAAAAGAATTATCTCATTTTGAGTAAATAAAAAATCTCACCACCAACAACCAGACAGAGCACCAAAGATCCCTGACACAACTACTGTTTGCCTTTATGGAATAAGGTCTCCTTCCTAACTCTCAGCCATATTCAAGGTAGACAAGTTAATAGAAAGGAAGATCCTACTGTAGAGCTACCCATGAAAGCTCTGAATAACAAGTACTAATGCTGCTGTTTTGCTGCTGTTGCTCAGGGTGAAGCTAGTTAAGATTTTTTTTTTGCATTGTCCTTCCTCATATCAAGCATTAATATGCTGGGTCACAAAATGCTTCATGAAGATCTTTTCCTAAAGCCCCATTAGCTAATGGGCTGCGTGCACCATCTGGGGCATTGTGTTTGTCAGGGGATGGAGCTTTGTAAATACTTATACAGATGTGGTTCATATATTTTTAACCAAAAGAGAGAGACAGGCTCATGTAGCGGCTGCTTGAGCTAAAGGTAATTCTGGCTTTTGCCAAATTCTATATATATCTGTCTATATATATATATCTGTCTTTCAACACAGAATTTTTGGGATTTTGTGTTGTAGTTATCATTTGAAGTAAGTAGAGAATTTCTTCATGGGTGTTCTGTAAAACTGTAAATTAACAATTTTCCAGAAGTCTTTAGATAAAATTTAAGATACCGAATAATCACACTAAATGAATTTCGGACAGAGTTGCTGTAATTTCTTCATCTTTACTGGTTACCTTCTATGATGCCATTGATTTCTACATGAAATAATTTTCCATTTTTTAATTCTTTTACATTATTATTTTGTGATACTAATCCTCTGTTAGTAACTAAACCTCTTTATAAACAAAAGCTTCTTCTACTGAATATTTAGGAGTTACAGACTGATGTCCCATAACCATCCGTCATAGCGCAGAGACAGAGCAGAGACAGCTCCCTGACTCAGCCGTACAAACGGCGTAGAAACAACCGTTGAGAGCAGATATTTGGCTGCCTTTGTGAGCAGAAGCGCAGCTCACCCTGGGAAACTAGCAGATACCTGGAATTTGCTTTTCTGATTCTTACCCAGGCGTTTTTTTTTTTTCCCTGACATTATCGAGGCTGCTTGCTTTCCTTTAAATGTGGGTATCTGCAATTTTTATATATATATATTTATTTTTTTTTAATTATCTATCTTAAGAGGAGAAAAAATTGTGCTCTATGAATGCCTTTTTCTCTCAATTGCCTTTAGAAAGTGTTTAGACAACTAATTGCATAAAATTAATCTCATAGTAAGTGATTTCTGTTCTCCGAGTCACCATCACAAAGAAAGAGGACCTGTTTTCACTACTGAGAAGACACAGCCCTGGGTTATATTTGGTCCACTTCTGATGCCAGAGAAGTCAGAATGTCCTATGAAAACTATATTCAATACAGTCAAGGTCTCTGTCAATTATTTTACCCTAATAAATGCTACTCTGTTGCAGATCAAGTGCAACTGATAAAATCAATGGGGATTATTGTATAAAAAACTAAGGTGCTGTGTTATTTTTCCAGAGTTATGAAGATCTCCAAGGAATTAAGCAGTATAAGGCAAGAACAATCTTTTATTAAAATAGTCTCATCTTAACCCTTTAAAAACACTCTTCAAAAAGAGGAAATGCTTGGCAGTGCTTTCTTTCATTTAAGTGATAAAGACTATTTCACTGACATAACTCATGAGACAATTCTGAATAGTAATGGTCTTGTGCCTAATGACTGGATATTGATATAAAGTCTTATGAACCACTTCTTGAGACATCAATTCATCTGTTGCCAGGTAGTAATGAGATCCCTGTCTCAGTACAAGTATATATGTGTGTATATATGTATACATATATGTAGATATTTGGGTTTCTATGATGGTCAAGAATAAATCAATGTCTTAGGGTTTTCAAAACTGTTTTATGATGATTAAATATAAAATAGGATACTTGCATGGGACTGTGTACTAATTCTATCGTAATTTTCCTAGCTCACATAAAAAGCTCTGAAATGCTGCTTTAAATGGATGTTTATTGAAACCAATCTTTTTCTTTTTTTTTTTTAGAAGAATGCTAATTTCAAGTAAAGGGCGCTTTTTAAATTTGGGGTTTTTTGAAGCTATTCTCAAAAAAATAACACTCCACTGCCCCATCCCATGCCAGACATCTGTATAATGAGGTTGCGTGACTAGGAAGGGAAACACATGTTCAAGGATTGCTTTTCTCTTTCTTCTTTTTCCTTTTCCTTTTCCTTTTCCTTTTTCTTTTTCTTTTTCTTTTTCTTTTTCTTTTTCTTTTTCTTTTTCTTTTTCTTTTTCTTTTAATCACTGATTTGAATCACTAATTCTTTTAAACATTATTCTAATCACTTTTGACATTGGCCCAGGTTGCCCAGAGAGGCAATAGAGGCCCCATCCCTNGGTGGAGGCCCCATGCCTGGAGACATTCAAGGCCAGGCTTGATGAGGCTCTGAGCAACCTGATCTAGTTGAAGATGTCCCTGCTGACTGCAGGGGGGTTGGACTAGATGGCCTTTAAAGGTCCCTTCCAACCCAACACATTCTATGATTCCATGAAGTAGTTGAACCCATAACTGATACATCTAACATGGGAGCTAACATCACTGAAATCAAGATTATTTTTGTATGCCTGCTGACAGCCTTGAAAGTTTTGGGTTTTACCCTGAGCCCAGACTAGCTGGCTACATAGATCATTGTTTGAAATTATTTCCCACACAGTTCTGCTCACAACCAGCTTCACAGAAGTGGTTTTGTGCCTTATTAGTAAATACAAAAATTAATATTCTGTTTAATCCTTGGTCTATAATTAATTATTTTGCCAAATTAGGATCTCAGTAGAAAAAAAAGAAGATTTTAAAGCACAAATGAACAAATGCCAAATATATTACGAAATAAAAATATTTCTAAATCTAAAATGACAGAAGTAGCTAAAAATATTTTTGCCAGTCAATCAACCAGCTGAGATATACAGAGGCAATATTGACTGTAGAACCCCATAATTACTCTTTCAGGCTGCTGTCACACTTTTTGAGTTCAGTTTATTTGTTTTTAAATTACTTTCTTTCAGCTATCTCCTATTTTTGAAGTGTGATAATGATAATATTGGCTGACATTACAACTTGTTCAAGATAAGAATTATCTGCTATTGCAGAAAGTGAGTTTATCTGTAGCAGACTAATTCCTCAGCCCAAAGATTGTGACTTATTTCAAAGTTCAGTTGAATGCAAAATGTTTAATACAATTGTTTATTTTTGTTTTGTTTATGAACATTTCTGTCCTGACAAGATATGCATGAAAAACAGTCTCTGCCCTAAAGAGGGAGAGATTTTTTATCCAAATAGATGAAAGAAATAAAAAATGAGAAGATAAAGAGTGATACAGAGAAAGTGCTTTGGCCAGTGCCACAGCAGATTAATTAGAATTAGTATATGATGACATAAACTCTCCTTAGGCCACTCACCTCATCATAACTCTGCTGAGAGTTGACCTTAAACTGTCAGAAAATAGAGTCCATTGACTTCATAAGACAGAATCAATACTGAAATTAGGGCAAGAAGATGTGTTATATGCAAAGTCTACAGGCCCACATAGGAATGGCAGCATGAAGTGTTTGCACAAGTGGCCAGAGAATAATCTCTCTACCGCAGCATTCCAGGAACTCGGTTAATGTTAAATGAAATTAGTGTCCTAATGCACAATTTCATTTGTATTGAAGCTGTGATTCATGGTTTGGGCAGTAACTGGAGTGAATCCATACGTGTTTCAGAAACTGTCCATCTTTCAGAGGATGTATTTCTGCCTTAGACTAAGAGTTGATTGGAGAAATGAGCCGGATAGTTTCAAACATATGAACATTGAATGTTTCCAGGGCATGTTTTTCTTAAAGATTTCTTTAGTTCTTATTTATAAATCTTCTGAATAAAGCTGCAGGAGTATCTTTCGCTTTACAAACTTTTATTTTGAAGATCATATTTAGTTAAAATAATTTCTAAAACAGTGGACTTATTCCAAAGTAGATTTAAAAATCCACAGACTTATCTGCCTTTCTTTGGCTTCTCAAGTAAGATAGATAAATTCAATGACAGATCTACAAATCATGTCAAAAATCACTAAATAGAAAGATTTCAGCTACCCCACCTTATTATACTCTTGAGATATATTTGATCTGGGTTATAAATGTGCTCTGAAATCCTGCCACAATAATGAAGCTGATAAATCCTGCTGCCATATTTAAATTTGTTATGATTTATAAATCCTTTTCAAGTTTTATGTCTCTGATTTTCCCCCAAAGAGAAGAATTAGTAAAGAGCTCCAAGTTCATACTGAGTTCAACCAGATGGCACATTTTACATGACTACATCAACCATGGTAAATTCTCCTAGTGAACTTCAAGACAATCCAAGTGTCTCTCAAATGCCTAACCACATGGCTCAAAATTGAGAGAGTCCACGTTTGAATGATCTCGTTAGGAGCAGTACGGAAGGTGGCAAACATGCATTAGTTTTCAGTAGATTCAAAGCAGTAAACCTATTTCTATTGCTCTTGAATTTCATTTCATGAACCTGCAAGATGAATAAGAAAGGATTTCCCTCTAAGAACCAGTCTAAACTCAGATCCAAAGCTGTTTGTAAAAACATTCAAATTCCATTCTTCAGTGTCCCTTATTTAAATAAGAATCATCACATTGAAATGATTTGTCTCTGAAGTTCAGGTGTCCCTGTATTTTAACCAATATGAGCTGTTTTAAGGTACGCCATAGAGAAAGCTATTTGCAGTGCTGATCAGTAGGTCTTGTTGGTCTTACAAAATTTAGGAACGCTATAGGGGCGTGTATGTTTTTGTGAATTTTTTTTTACTTTATTACACTTATATTTATGCATCTCACAGTTTCAGAACATTCTGTTTTCTAATACAGTGAAAGATTTTCTAATACAGCCTTACTGAGCTCATTTGTGAGACAGACATCCCAGATGTTTGCAAGGGCATGTAGTGATAGGACGAGGGGCAGTGGTTTTAAACTAGAGCAGGGCAGGTTTAGATTAGCCATTAGGAAGAAGTTCTTTACACTGAGGGTGGTGAGACACTGGCCCAGGTTGCCCAGAGAGGTGGTGGAGGCCCCATCCCTGGAGGCATTCAAGGCCAGGCTTGATGAGACTCTGAGCAAATCTGATCTAGTTAAAGATGTCCCTGCTGACTGCAGGGGGGTTGGACTAGATGGCCTTTAAAGTCCCCTTCCAGCCCAACACATTCTATGATTCTATGATGCTCCATGTCTTCTTTTTACTTCAGATAAAGCTGAAAGGGGACTGAGTCAATCCCAAGTACTGAATAGCTTCCAATTGTAAGTAGTAAATAGCCAAAAGTGACTAAACTGACCACAGTTTTCCAGACTGGATGAGCCCATGGAGCACAGGCATGATAGAGTACCATAAAATCATAATGAATATGGAAAAATCTATGCGAAATGAGTAAAGCTAGGTGACTATTTTCAGTAGCCAAGTTAAAACAAATCAGATGTGCTGTTACAAAAAAAATAAAAAAATTAAAAAATAGTGTAACTGTGGAACTCAGTGACACAGAAACTTTTGTCAGTAGCTCATGTGTGTTGAAAAAGCAATTAGGTTAATAAGAAAAGAAATCTCTCCAGACCTAATAAATAAAAGATAACACTAGCTCAAAAATTCTCCAAGCTATAGATTATTTGAAATCACTAGGGAAATATACTGTGAAAACATTGTCATATTTGTGTCTTATTCTTCGGCTCTTTTTCAGTTCCTTGCCATTTGACACAGTAAAACAGAATACACAAATACACAAACTTCTGATCTTATTTGGAAAGGACATTCCTGTGCTCTCACATTTTACTCCCTTCCCTCACATCGTTTTTCTAGTGACTTGGAGCTCTGCATGATTGTACAGGATCAGGTAAACAACTTTGAAGCAAATTAGTACTTCTCTTTATTTTTATGTATTTATTATCCTAGGGACTTGTTAATATTTTATTTAATATTGTCCTGGGGAGGGCTGGAGATCCGTTGTTCAGTATTCAGAGCTTAACACCCTATGAACTAGCTTGTGTAAGTTAGCAATGAATATTTCACAGGGCAGTCTAAAATGTTTCAGAAGTTTCGAGGATTTTGAAATGTCATTCCTTCTTCTCTTATGTTGAAGAGCTGAATACTCAGGCTAAATGGGTGGTACTGACATAGTGTCCTTCCTAGAGAGATGGGAAAAAAGCAGATCCAGTTAACTCTACCAAGTACCATCAGGAATGAAAGTTTTGCATTCAGAAATTCAAGTCCTGGGGGGTCAAGAGGATGGGGTCAGACTCTTTTCAGTGGTGCCCAGTGACAGGACAAGGGGCAAAGGACACAAGCTGGAACACAGGAAGTTCTACCTAAACATGAGGAGGAACTTCTTTGCTGTGAGGGTGGCAGAGCCCTGGCACAGGCTGCCCAGAGAGGTGGTGGAGTCTCCGTCTCTGGAGACATTCCAAACCCACCTGGACGTGTTCCTGTGCCACCTGCTCTGGGTGACCCTGCTCTGGTGGGGGGGTTGGACTAGATGATCTCCAGAGGTCCCTTCCAACCCCCACCATTCTGTGATTCTGTGATTTTCAATAACTATAGAAGCATTTAGCAGGTTATCACAGCTGAAGACTTTGGGAGGTTCACAGCCAAACCTAGAATGATACTGTCAAATCCAAATTTGCTTCTTGTTCTCACAGAACAAGGAACAACACATGCATAACTCCAGAACTGATTTTTGTTCAATTGCTGTGTTCCTGCTGTGTTAGATTCAATGGAATGCAATTTAATACAAGTATTGTATCATTTTTTGGTCCACCGCCTTTCCGTATCTTCTCTCAATTATGCATGCAATAAAGACGATTGTTTCATTGAAAGAGGACAGTGTGAAGATAATTGTGACAGTTAACATTTTAACGTGTTAACAAGGGAGCCTTGTTCCCTAAACTGCTCAGATTACCGCTTTTGCTGCTACTGGTGCTGTCAGTAGACAGGTCTGTTGTGTTCCTGCATTAGGACCTAGTCCTCCACTCCAACCATGAGGTTTCATTTTGTAACATAGTTGTTAAGTAGCTAGAGCCTAAAAACGACCACCATTCCCAGTGAAATGGAAAAAAGTTCTACTGGAATAAGGAATTCTTTTCTCCAGAAATTCATACTGGAGGAAATTAAATTTCTCTTGGCCAAAGTAACAAAACAACTACAAGTGAAACCAGTATCCAAAGGTACTTTAAATGGCTTGCTCTGTCTATAGGAAACAGGATCGCAACTTCCTTAACAGTTTATTTGGTTGTGACTGCAGTCTTGCATCCTTCAGCTCAGGGACACTTATTTTCTAATCTCATGGCAGACAGTTTTTAAAATAAGTGTTCTCTGATTTTCTTCACTAACCAGAAGTCCATTTTCACACTAGGAAATCTTCTTATGGCAACCCTAATGGAGCTGCTGCTGAAGCACAGACAATCTGTTATTTAGGAGCCTTTTTGGTTAAAAGAGTCCTCTGCTCTGTTGACTGTCTGATTACATTCAATTAGATAAAGCCAATTAAGCACTTACTACTTAACAAATTTAATGTCTAACCAGTTATGTGGGTGTTATAGGAAGTCAAAGGGTAACTTCAGTAAACAGTCTATGAGTGATTTTATATAAAATCAAATCTGATGTATCCAATAGATAACAAAATAGGGGAAAATGGACAAAATCACTATAACTCTACTAACTATATTCATATTTGCAGTCCTATTTATTAAACATAGCCTTGAGGGAAACACCAAAGACCTTTATTTATTTATTTATTTATTTATTTAATGTTTTGACTGTATATATTCATTCATTTCCCAAATAATTTCTTAGCTATATTTAGTTAATACCTCGAAGAAGAGAACTTTTGTTTTTCAAATTACTAATTTGTATCAAGTTTATATCAGGTCTTATCATTACTATCATTATTTTTTCACGACAATACCTTATATTACATTAGTAACAGAAAAAAGCAATCCAAATATTCTTTTATTGTTTTACCCCTCCATTGACTTAACCAACAACGTTAACGTAATCCTTGCAGGAGGTAATGATCTAGTTTCTATACACTAACACATCCACAGTTTTTTCATTCATGCCAAGCAGATTTTCCTAGACCCAGTTTTTCATAAAATTAAAAGCTCAGTGTGTAATGATGATAGGGATCTGTGTGAGCTACAAGCTTGTATCATCATAAGAATAACCATCAGGAAAACATAATCTGAAAAAAATAATATGTTCTTCTCCTATATTTGCTGGAAGGTAAGATTTTGATGAGACATCATCCAAAATTATCAGCAACTATCATGTTTTCTTGATAACTGTGTGTCTTCCTTCCTCCTTCTTTGAACCACAAGGTCTGTATATAAGAGAAGACCTAAATGTGTCTCTGAGCTGTTTATGACTACAGTTTGTATAAAAATCTAGTAGCTCTTATTTTTTTTTGTTCTTCTTTCATGTCAGCACAATGTCTGTTTTCACACAAAGATTTCCAAAACTCATCAGCCAATTGTAAAGGCTGTCATGACTTTACATCTTGCCTTCACATAGTCATTGAACTCCCATTTCTCTTGCTTTCTAGAGAAACAGAGTTCTCTGCTACAGTGTGAACTTCCAAGTGCACTCGTGCAAATCACTACAAAGTCACTGCAGTCTCCAAAGATAAGGGACATGTTGGGATACTGTACTGACATACACACACACAAAAAAAAAAAGTAAAAAAACAAGAAGAAAAAAGTAGTTATTAAGTTTTTAAGCATCATCACCAAAAGCATATGTTTAGATATCACCTGGAGGGAATAAAAATCTCAAACACCTTGAAGAGGTAAACCAATTGGGTTTCTTTTTGTACCATCTTCTTTATAACCTTACAATGTTCTAAATGGGTGATGTCTTGACCCAAACTCCTTTCCTTCTGGTTTGAAATCTATGTCCATAGTAAATTTTGTACCTAAAAAATGCTAGAACAATTGAAGAGAAAACTCAAAGGAGGAAGAGTGAGGATAGATTTTAACAAGTTTTCCAGTAAAAGGCTCCAAAACTCGTGTGCTCTGAGAAGTGCATGCACCAGCACTGAAACCAGTGTGGATAACACTGCTTAATAATTTCCTTCTGGGCTGGCTGCAGACGGTGTTACTGCATGACAACACTGTTGAAACCAATCGAAGTACCTACATGTCCTGTATAACCTCGCTCTGCAGCTGCTTCTTACCAGCCACCTTGTGACACATAGCCACAATATGAATTTATCTCTTCCCTAATGCTAGATCTGGTAAGGCAGGTTTGAAATTCTCTGGCTGTGCTAACACACAGGCCTCTCACCTGAGAAGCACAAATCCACATATTCAGGAAGGAACAAAAAAATGAAATGATATTCCAGGTCCTGCCAATAAAAGAATAAGAGAATAAAGGCTCCAGCTTATGTAAACAGACATCTGGGTTCAGGGATTTATTTTGTCCTCAGTTTTGTGCCTGGATTGTTGACCTGCTGACCCCACAGCCCATCAACGTCTGCAGTTCTTAACAAAAAATGTTAAGATATGTGTAATATTCTAAAAATATTTACTGGGGAATCCACCAGGGCTTTGTATTAATCAGTTCTTTTGGTATTTAAGTAATCTTTTCTATTAAACCATCTGACTTTATGTGGCAGATCTTGACTTATGCTTAAATGATATCCCAATGAGAAATGCAAAATGAGCTGTGATTGCATTTATAAAAGAATGCATAAATAAACATACTTTAAAGGAATGAATCAAAGGAGTAGGAAGAAAAAAAATAAATCCCAAAGCTTCACCCTAGCAGGTTTCTACTGAAATACTTTTCTTGTATTTGGAAACCAAATTAAAATTCAGTTCTTTTGTTAGGAACACTAAAATGCACTGCAGTTACCCTGCATTTAATTCAGTGCAACTAAGACCAGATTTTGACCTTTTGTATCTTGACTGCTCTTGAAATAATCATAATCAAAGATGTTCAGAGAAAAAGGGTTGTGGCTAATACCATCAATATTGACAGTCATTTTTACTTTCTGTAGCACTCAACTCTTACGTTGCACATTTCCACACTGTTTCATAACACAGCACATTTTCAGAAGAAGGTAAATTATTTTAGCACTATAATTATGAGAAATCTGAAGTAAAATGGGTGTTAAAATCAAAAACAAGATCACACAAGGGAACCAAGTTACAGGGCTATTCAATCCGGTTGCCTTGCCATGCTAAAAAGGAAAGTGAAAAAAGAGACAGAGGGGTATGAGTGACAGATTTTTATTCTTAATGTATTCATCTTGCTGTATACATTAGTGCACATTGATAATGGTAGTTTTATAGAGATATTTATGTTACAAAAACTTATTTTCCTAAAAAGCACACATTAAGAAGTCTGTCAACTCCTTATACTGAGATATTTACCCTCAAACCAGTATGAATTGTGATCAAAGCAATATATGCACTATAAAGTGTTTTGAATCTCACTTCTTTAAACTATGCATATATATGTTGAAAACTTACATCATTCATGCAATCCAGATAACCTGCAAAATACTTTTCTGGGCACTTACATGTCCTATAACATCAAAATACTTGAATTTTCTTCAATAGTTTTCTTGACAAGACCACAAGTGTGTGTCATAGCCAGGAATTTAATCAAGCAATCCTGAATTTAGATTACAGGAAAGGGAGACAGCAGTGGATGTAGTTTATCTTGATTTCAGCAATGTTTTCCATACTGACTTCCACTTTTTTCCGTGAAGGTACAACAGGTTGCCCAGAGGGGTTGTGGAGTGTCCATCCTTGGAAATATTCAAAACCTTACTAGACACTGTCCTGAGCACCCTAGCTGACCTTGCTTGGGCAAGGGGTTAGACTAGATGATTTCCAGAGGTGCCTTTCCATCCCATCCATCCAGTGATTCTGTGAAGGACAGTTTAACACCAAACTGCTGAAAAAAACAGGATACCAGGTCTTCCACTGGTAAGGCCTGGTAGACCTGGTAGACCTCCACCTAGTAGACTACCTGCTAGACCTCCACCTGGTCTCCACATGGAGAAAAAAACCCAAAACCAACAGTCTGGCTACAGTGGGTGCCACTAGAAGGTCTGTCTTAGCTTAGTGTAAGCAGAGGAGCAGTGGAGTTAGAAAAAGAAGATTTTTCTGTTCCTCCTGGACATCCTTCTGGGAACCATACAGTATGTGTTCTGGATCTTATGTTCCTTCTTATGCCAAAAATAAGGTTAGCATTCTTGGGATGGTGTAACAGTGTTTTTTTTTTTTTTTCCAAATAGTAATTGATTAATATAATCACCAATAAAAAGAAAAAAAGGAAAACAAAAAAAAAAAAAAAAAAAAACAAAACGCACATGTAGATACAGGGCAGAGAGACACATGAGTTCTTGTTGGCATTCAAGGAATAAATGTGCCTCAAAAAAGCAAGCAAAGGTCTTAAAGCATTACTAGCTTAATCATTTTCTTGTTATCCACATTATGTCCACTCAAAAAAGAAGTAATTTCCTTATGTTATGTTGACTGCTTTTTATGTCAGCCTAAGGTGCTCTCAGACCTCAATTTTGATTTATAAATTTTGAACATCAAAAATCATGCATATCATCTAAGACACTAGTAGATTGTTCATAATTCCAAATTTAAAATATGGACTTGTTTAAAAACCTTTTCTTAAACCTGTCAATGACACCACTGAAAATTATAAAATCAGGTTTTCTTTAATGATTATGGTTGGCCTCAGGTTTACAGAAACTTCTTAGTGTTCTCTTATTACAGTACTGAAAAGGATATCTCCAGAGCTCACATGTTGACTTGCACTCTTCTTTCTCATATTTAGCGTCCTGTTGGGGAATAATTCTTAGAGGGAAAATCCAAAAAGATTTCTTTCCCAAGATGTGGTAATAACCAAACTAGCAGGAAAGTGTGTCTCTTAATATTGCCCAGAAGAAAAGCACAGCAGTCATTTTAAGCATGTTGTTGCATGTTGTGAATATTGAGAAGCTATTGAGTTCTTTTGGGGATTTTTTGGGGGGGGTTTGGAGGGTTTTTGTTGTGTTTGGAGGAGGTTTGGAGGATTTCGGATTTTTTGGTATAGCATGATATATGGAGGTCGTGTGCATTAATATCATAATAGTTTAATATTTTACAAAAGAAGCCAACCGTCATTATGACTATAAAATGCAGTAGTCTATAGTGTTAACATGAAATTTCTCAGTATGAATATTCCAAACTTTTATTTTTACTAAATTACAAAGCTCAGTTCAAGATTTTCAAGGAAATTTCATGATTTGTCATTACATTTACCTTCAGCTCTGATTATGCAAACCCCAGCCATTAGAAAGGAAAACAGACTGTAAGTGGAGTAAAGAGAAATAGTCTGTAGGATTAGATCGATTGGATCAGCCACTGAAATAACCCTACTAACAGCTATCGCCTCACCCAAAGAACGTTTAAATCATTTCTGGGCTTTAATGGATTTTGGATCTGATCTCAGAAATGCAAGTTAATTATTTTTCCTGAATAATTTCAAAATACACACGAACTCTTTAACTTAACCAAGGCTTTGCTGGTAAGAGCAGGATACACGAGAGAGTCACACTGCTATTTCTAATCTACTTTCTTAGAAAATGATCCAATGCTTCAGTCTGGAGAGACCTTCAAATAAATATTCCCTGACTGGACAGACAAACACTATCTACCAAACAAAACCACCAGAGATATTTTATGCATTTTAGTATTTTTCTAAGCAAGCAGGTAACATGACAACAGTAGTAGGTAGGTCAGATATACCTGGACCATTCATCTGCTTTTTATCTTCAGATGAATACCACCATTTCCTTTTTGAAGGTATAATTTGTTAATTATTTTTTTTCCCCACAGCCAAGTTTACTTTGGTTATAGGGCCCATAATGATATTTATATATGGTTTTTTAGATCAAAACAAACATTTACAGCATGACGATTTATTTCAGTCAGACATTTTAATAAGTATTTTTCCATTTAAAATAATGCTTCAGCTTATGTCTACTGCAGTATATGGTCTACTGCTGTTTTGGCTGCTGTCTAAATATTTACAGCTTTAGGCAGAGGTGAAGACATTTTGTTAGGGACTCTGGCAGCTTTTTAAAAGACTACAGGGGAAAAAAAGCAGCTGTTTGTTTAAATCTGCATTTAAAATAAAATGTACTTCAGGCAACATGCCATGGGAAATAATCTTTCAGCAGTTTTTAAAAATGAAACATGGGCACAACTTAAAACAGCAGATAATTATGCCAAACCTGTGTTCTTCCCTTCTTCCCTTCATACATCTTAAAAATATATATTTTAAATGAGAAGACAATCTTATCTTTCCGCAACACAAAACAAGGTATGCTGTAAAATGTATAATGCAAAAGTCATGTAATTTATCACTCAAAAAACACTAGTCCCTTTGGAACCTTCAGTTCCAGAAAATGTTGTATGTTCTTGAAACAAGAATTGTTAAAAGAAGTTTGTTTTCACGTAATTATAGACACCTTAGAGACAATCCTGAAACACAGTGAAAGGAATAGTAAGCTTTGTACTATAAACACATTTGCAACGTTAACAAACAAATGTGAAAAAAAGAAAGTAACAAGCAAAAAAACAAAGCCAGAACGCTAAAAAGCTACAAGTAGTGAGGCCCACCCAGGGGAGTGGTACTGAGAAGTTAAACCTCTTAGCATGAGTTAAAATCTGTCCCACGTTGTCAGTATCCTCAAGAATTTATAATATAAAGACAGTGACCTATATAAAATAAAAATAAAAGTCTGTTCCCTCTATCTCTCTCTCTCTGTTATCATAGATTCAGAGGTTTAGTTCAGCATCTTTCCTTTCTCCCTTCGGCCTGGGCTTCCCCAAAATGGGATTAGTATAATTAGCCAAACCATTAGTTAGGACAACCTCAGAGTTTCATGTTGTGCTACTATTCACAACCACCACAATCCCACACTACTGGTTGTTTTAACGAACAACATAGGCAGGAGATGGAATAAGCCTCATTTAATTTCAGCTGTATAAAAATTGGACATCTACTCTAAACTAGTCCTTACAACTAATGGAGAAGAGTGACATCTTCAGAAACTGATTAATTCCATCCTAAAATAGTAGTCTGAGGGAGGCAGTGTGAATCGTTCTCTGGAAGTCCTTTTTCGGAAAAAAACATAGACAGAAACTTGACAACTCTCTTGACAAGTCTTTTGAAGTTCACTTCACAGTTCACTTCACACCTCGATGTCACTGTCTTCATTCCGTGCCTGATGTGAGCCAGGGTTCTAGTATAACCAGTATCCTCAGTTCAGAGAACTATGCACTCTCCTTGAAGCAGGAGGTTACATGTGATTAGCTGAATGGATATACAGACTTCTCTGATGGCATTGAAAAGGGATTTGCCCCTAGAGCCATTTGAGATGTCCAAAGGCATCTGCAAAGCATGGCAGAGGAGAGCCAGGACCCCTGTGAGAAAACGCCCATCCAGACCGTCAGCTGGAAGTCATGAAGGGGCTCCTCGGGACATCTCAGTTGACTCTAAATATAAGTGTGGGTCAACTGCAGTGGGGCCCAGCTGTCTGCACTGGTGATGTTTGCATTTTAGATGATATGACCTCCACTCTAAGGACTCAATTCTTTTCAAACCCTTTCAAAGCTGGTGTTGCTTTAAGAATAGGTTTGGACTAGATCATGTAATTAGGTCCTTTCCAAACTAAGTTTTCCACAGCAGAAGCAGAGTTCTTTTCTCTTTGTTGCTATTTGTATAATTCATAGTGATTTCTACAACTGCATATAAAGTTCATAAAGCAGAAGAAAATTTATGATTTAGTGAAGACATGGAAGTCTATTTGCCACATATTCAATTCAGGTAAGGGGACCTGCAGACAATTTCAGTAGTTGGCCATACATAAAGGACTTGTGGTGTCCTCTAGTGAGATCTTAACTGTCGGGGTTAAGGGTTGTTTATATGGGCTTTAGCACATACAGTCTACCCAACCAGGCTTTCACATCTGACTCATTGAGGTGAAAGACTCCAACAGAGGCTGCAGGAGAGAAAGGATATAGAAAATATCAAGAGGCAGCAAGAGAATTAATTGCATTCATTGCTAGTTATAGGACAGTTAGGCCTTTTGCAGGAACAAAGAGCGATGGCTTGAACAGATACAGTAGAGACATTCAATGAAAAACATTTCAGGTCTTGAAAAATCACCATTTTTCATTTTTTAGCAATTTGGAGTGATTTTTTTTTTTTTTTTTCCCTAAGAAAGGTTGATAATTTTGGGGGGGGAGCAAAGCAAACAAAAAGCTTTTATTTAGCACTCAGTTCTGTTGAATATCACTTGAATCAAAAAGCATTTAAGCTAGCTCCAGTTTGCATGTTCAAAATCTTTGTTTGTAAAGCATTTCTAGAGTACGAAAACCATAATTAGCATACCAACAACAAACTGTTGGTAAAATCTTTTATTCTTTGCATAATAACTATTTCCATTGAGCATGTATCAGTTTTTAAACTCTTGGCAGACATAAAATCCTTGCAGAGTAGAACTTCTAAGAAATTACTTTTCTTTTTCTTAGCACATTAATGCATCTTCTATTCAATGTGTAGCACCAACCTATCAGACTGCTGAGAGTCCCTTTGATATATTTGGAGGGATAATTTAAGTGAAATGGGAATGAAAAGAGGAAAAGGTCACAAGTTTGCAAATAGTTCCTTATGAGAGATTTGTTCAGCTACCTGGTAAAAATCTACACAGGTAGGAACCTGTGTTAGATTTAAATTTGTAATCTCATGTCAACCAGCGATTCCTCCGTATAAATATTACCATTCCACAGTAGTAGTTTCAGTAGGATTATTCCTTGCAAAGAACCGTGCAATTAATTCCCAAAGCAAGATTCATCTGAATGTTTATTCATTTTCCAGTTTTGAAATTGCTTTGAACTGCATTTCCCCCTGTTTTGGAATTCAGGGTTATTCCCAGTGAGTCATTAGAGATTTACCACACTCCAGCATCTCCCTTTTAACATTCCCATTTTAATTTACCCAGACCCCTCTTTTTATGCAGCTGCCTCATGTTTTGTCTTTTCAACTTCATCAAAACTAAGAAATATTGTTAATTTTTGCATCCTGATAATACACATTTTGATAGCTTCTGAAAGATCCAGCCAAGATGAGGACCAGTTTGTGTTAGGTTGAATACAGTCTCTGAGATCTAGTTCCCAATTTGAAGAGTCCAAACAGACAAAGCAGTTGTATTAATCTGAAGATAGCACTATCTTTAAATTTCGAATAAATTAGAATTATTAGTAAGGGTAATCCATCTGTAGATTTTAACAAGGATCAGAGCTAAGCAATGTACAGTAAGGGAAACACGCTTTTTGGTAGATAATTTATAATCTGAGTGTTTGAGAAGACTTTGTAAAAGACAGAAACAGGTAGAATGATACTTTATTTAGAAATATAGAAGTAAAGGGAATTTAATTTATCTTTCTGAGAATCTGTGTTATAAAATGGCTTTCCTGGTTGTTTATTTTTCCATTATATATCATTGTCAATAACACACAGAAATACATCCCTTACACAGGACAAAAATTTAACTGTATTCTGACCAAAGTACATATTTTCTCCATCTAACCTTAATCGTCTCAATGAAATTATTCATTTCAGATCTTATTTTAAGATACTCTGATGAACTTGGAGTTCATAATCCCTTTCCAGATCAATTCCTGCCCCTATTTCTGTTTTACTTCTTTGGTTATGGATATTTATCTGACCTTGTCCCTCCAGGTTGTCCTAGGAACCGAGTCATGGGATTACCTTGCAATGACTAGAGACTCAGATTTCAGAGACCCTGATTTCAATCCTGCTTTCAGTTTTTAAAGAATTTTTAATTTTTATATTAAACATTTTTTCCTACCCCCTTTATGTTTTCAGTCAGAGATAATCAGAGTAAACTTGTGTTTTCTGCCTACCCTTATGGACACGGGCAGGCAGGAACGCACGCAACATCCAGGGAACACACACAGCATCTGGACAGCCAAAAGTGAGGACATTTTGGCTACTAGTAAACTGAACATGCCCAGAAATGTTGCCAGACACTGAGGTCGAGTGACATGTCTTGGCTTTCGATACAAGGTGTAGAAGCTGGCTATTGGGAAACACCTTTGGAATATTTTGACAGCCAACTGTGTTAGGGAACTGTAGAGAAAGACTGGCAAAATTCATGCCAAAGAACATATGAAGAGTTTACTGACCTAGCAAACACACTCTGGTGCCTGGGAACCTTTCTGCGCCCACATGATTTACTACTATGTTCAGTCTTTGTGCTGTTTTTATCTGAAAATTGGTTCAGGCACATTTCTGACACAGATTAGAATTATTAGAAACTTTTGAAATCTTAGCTTTTTATCTTTATCTTTTTATCATTATTTTAAACTGTCCTTACAGCAAGGACATAGTAACCTAAATAAGGGTTTCATCTCTGCGCACAGGATCAGAACAAAACTTTATGAACCATTCAAGCCCTGAAACCAGGAAATAAGTATCTCTATCCTAAATAATATTAAGATTATGAGAAACACTAATTCCTAAAGCAGCCTGTCCACTTCATTCTCAGTAGACTATTTCTACGGCTTCTGATGGCTATGCTTGGCTGGAAGATATGCATTTGTTTTCCACCAGTGCCATTTTTGAAAAATATTTTCTTCTGTTATGAATTGGAAGAAAACAGGAAAAAAAGACTACATTTCATCATCAGAAGGGAAGACACAAAATTCATATTTTCAGCTGGGAAAAACTTCTATTAGTTTTGTTTTCCCTCTCCAAGAGAAAGCAATTTATGCCTAGTACCCCATGCTTCAATTTGCTTAGGAGAAAGTTCAAGGTTGTTTTTTGTTTTCTTCTGTGATATTATTTTTTTCAGAAAAAAAAAATAATTTCTTCTGTAGAAATTGTTGAGTTTTTTTAAGATAGTATTCTCTGTTAAAAATTAATTGAATGGGAATCTCTTAGTCAGCTTGAATTTCCCTACCTGTGCCAAGCAACTGAATCCCAGACAAAGTTCATTCTTTTGCTATGTTTACTATTCTGATCAAGAATTTGCTAGGTATTCAGAACCTAGCCACAAAAGTTTCTTGAAAATGAGCCTTCACTTTAACCCATGATAGATACATAAAAATGATAAATCAGAGTGGATTTCTTAAGGATTTTATTGTTTTGGGTTTTTTTTAAAGTTGGGCTTTAAATAAGTATGCATCGGGTACTTGCTGTTCAGGACAAATCTTTTCAGTTCTAACAAGAAATCCCTGACCAGGATAGCGCTAATTGCATTGCCTAGGCACATTGAGTAGGGATTTCATTTCACACATCACAAGCTATCCACACAACCTTGTCATAGTAATATTTCATACATAACTTTTTCCCAGCAAAGTCTAATCTTCCTATCCTAGTTTCACAGTCCACTACTCTGAAACAAAGCTCGGTTAAATCTTAATAAAAAAAGAAGCAAAATTAAAAAGAAAAAAGCCACTGTGGTTGCTCCCAGGCCGTTGTCCCTGAACTTGCTGGAAGTTTCTGCAACCTCAGCTGGACTCCAGGGACAAGACTCTGGTAATCATCGATGGAGACCGTTGCTGATACAGCACATTCAAGGGGAAGGAAAATTAAGCGTAGAAAGGCACAGAATACTTAGGGTTAAGTGTTAAGTGGCTGTTATAGAGTTTAATAACCTTTCTCTTTTTTTCTCTCTTTTTCTTTTTTGTAGAAGTGCTCTATCTGAAAGCTTTGAAATTCAAAATCTTTTTTCTTTTAATTGACACAAATTATTTATAAATCAAAGACAAAATAAATTTTTGTGCTTTCTCTTGAAAAGGCTTTGGATGGTTCTTAAGTTAATTGTTCTCTATTGATTTCATGCACCTGTTTCACTTAAAAATCATACTTTTCAACCAGCAGTGTGATGAGAATAGGGGAAATTCTCCTTTTGTGGACATTCACTGTTATTTCACTGTGTCACAAAGATCTTAAATATCCTTCTGAAGCACTTTTACAGGTCACTGTCAAAGTCAAAATATTAGTTGGTCCATTGGCCTGTTATGGTGTATGCTTCTGTATATTGCTTTTCACCTCTAGCTCTCAAACAGGTGTACAATAAGACTAAATAATGTTATAAATGTCCTTCCATTTGACATAGGGCTAAATACATTTGTATATAACACAATCTCTATTTTTCAGAAAACTACTGTTCTCACAAAGTTAGGTGGTCATTTTTTTGTGGCTGAAATTCGCTCCTGTCTGCAAAATTCCTTAAAAAAACATTGTAGGAAACCAGTCCTCAGCTGCAGTAAATTCATTAGAGTGTGATAATTATTGGAACAATGGCAACAAGTTTGCAACAGTTTGGACGCAAAGATTACATCAAATTGGAACAGTTTGCACCGAGTGACGCTCTGCTCCTCTGTGTTTGATGTGTTGAAAAGCAGCTTCAGATTGAATATCTGATTACTTGAAAAAAATGGCAGGTATTTGAAAGCATGCAAAGAGAGGAAAGTGGATTTCATTAAAAAATAAGTATATCTTTTTCTTCTTTGGAGTCAGAAATCTGGAATAGTAAGCACACCCTTTACTCACAGGACCACTGGGAAGACCTGGACCAGAATAAATTTTATTTTTTTATGATTGTTTTAAATGCACCTTTTAGAAACTTCCCTTTCCCTTTAATTATTTTTTAAGAGATTCTGAACCTTTCAAGATGTTATTCTGTCGCTATTTATTCCTCTGAAGAGAACATTGCTGCTCAGATAACAGCCACTGAAAACCAGATAGCACTAACATATCAATAATGGTAGCAGGTGTGCTTTCACTGCGTAGAAAGCAATTTGCTATTTTCCTGCAACCAACTGAATTTTCCTCATTTTGGGAAAAATGTAGTGGATTTAGTGGACTTGCTTGATTTGGTCATTTTTAAGTGTCTGAATCTCGGAGAAAGATTATCAGGCATTTCAGCTGTTGTGCAATGCATTGGTGTCGAGTTTTATTCTGTACATATTGCTTTCTATGCCTCAGTGTACTGAGATATTTTAATGCACTGGTGAGATGTAACTTCTGATAAATACACAAAAAGCTGCTTATCTGTTGTTTGGGGTTTTTTTTAATTTTGCCTTAAATATATTCATGTTTTTGCCACAGCTTGTGTTCTTGTGAGTATTAGACAGGATGTTTAAATTTCCATGTCACGAACAGCAGAGTACTATTGGGTAGCAGTTCAGAAGTTCGGCTTATTTTGTGCAGAAGGAGGTGCCTGCATCTCGAAATGCGTGTGCTTACGCATCTACATCTCCCCTAAATAAGCGCTATTTCAGACTGCTCTGACACAAAGTTAGCCCCTCTTCTAACAAATTAAAGTGTGCTTTCATTGTAGCATATTTGTTTATAGTATCTAACAAGCTGCTCTGCCTGAGTGCCTGATACAGATGAAACCATTGCCTTCTGCTTGGCAAGTCAAACGAATGCCACTATAGGATTGTTAAACTCTGATAAAACCATACATAAAAATCTGTGTTCCTGGACTCCTCTCTTCAGTGCATCTGTTCCAATCCTCCAAGCAATGAGCATGGGATTCTTCAGTGGATTTCTGTAGAGCCAGTGGCTTTTTTCTGATGTGTGTCCATAGAGTCTGCCCTTGGCTAGAGAATTCTAGAGAAACTGAAAACACCCTGTGCTGGCTAATTAACAAAAGTACAAAAAGCTTGCTGCCAGGGAATCAAATGTTGGCAAACAGGTCCCTTTAGGCTCTTTCTGAGAAGGCTGGCAAATGCAAGCTGTCTACCCATTTGGCTTAGGATAAAACACAAGGCTAGATGTGGGCTCTTTCATTTTTTTTTTTTTTTCTTTCTTTCATGCAAAAAATTCAGCAATAACTTACATGACTTAGATTGATTTCAGTCAATTATGCAGGGTGCAGGCCAATATGGAATTCACTCTGCACAATCATATGTTTCATATTGGGTTGTCATTCACTTTGTTACTCCAGGGTATAACTCAGGAATAAGTCCGCCAAAGCCAGCAGAGTTACATTTTGTTTTAAAGCAGATAAAAAAGTGAGAAGAGAATAAAGCCTATATTGCAAGATTAAGAGAGAGAGAGAAATAAAAAGACCATGGAAGTTGAGTGGTACAGTTTCAAAACTGCACGTTATGGAAAAAATCCCAACCCTCCATTTCCTAGTTTTAAAATGAGATAGTTCTTTAACATGGCACTACGCTAAGCCTTGCTTTGGGTCCGCAGCTCTGTCCCTTACAGCGAGAACTGGGAGAGGTGACAAGATTTCACTGCTGCTTTTTTTGATTCTTTTAACCCACAGAATATGATAGAAACATATCTTCAGAATATACCTTAGTGCTCCCACCTGATTTGGTGTGCAGAAAAGGGATCAATTATGCACATTTTTTTTCTGCCAGTTTATCCACCTGTTGTGAAACTGGGGATTTTTCCCTTTGGAGCACCTCATCTACGCTGCTGCACTCAGCTTTGCCTGACTTAAAACGTCCTCAGAGAAACATCTACCAGCACTGAAAGACTAGGGTAGCTCCATAGGTCCAGAAGAGAAATGACAAGTCAGAATAAGAGAAAAATACCCCACTTCAGCATAGCTGACAGCTTCGATGCCTGAATCCTTAATGAGCACATGGGATATGCCCCAGTTTCTCATCCTTCATCCCTCTTAGGTACAGCAGACATTTGTATCATGGCTTCTTCCATTTTAAGTGCTTATCCTCATCAGGTGGGCACTGTGCTTTTTCTACTCATATAAGACCTTTCAAAAGTCCGGGGTTTGACCCCATGCAGCCTGGGTCTGAAGTTTCAGTACCTTCTGCTACTATGAAATCTGGTACTCAGCCAAGTGCAACAGTACCCCTGGTTGTTACCAGTAATCCCCATTGTTAACCTGGCTCAGATGTCCTAGTCATAGAACCATAGAATATCTCAATTTGGAAGAGACCCTTAAGAATTACTAAGTCCAACTCCCCACTCTTCGCAGGACTACCTAAAACTAAACTGTATGACTAAGAACATGGTCCAGATGATCCTTGATGTCAAAGCACAGCGTTGCACCCACAACTTGACAACCCCACAATCACCATTAAATGTCAACTTTCTGTGACCATCACTGAGAGTAACAAGCCGTCCTTTCCTTAGGCAACCAGACCACAAACTTCACATTATCTTAGAAAAGCACCATTCTCTCTTAAATTCCATGGCCTTCCTAAATACAATGCCTAGTCAACTCTACTAAGATTGAAAATACTTTTTCACCCTCATAAGGACCCAATAAAAGTCAGAATCAGTCCCAAGTTTTCAGTCCACTTCATTCACAGCCCATTTTCATCTTGTATGCAAGCCCCATCTCCATTCACCATTTTAGATTTGCTCTTAAAGTGCCTTTTTTTTTTTTGATCCCGTGGTGATTGCCACCTACTGCTGTTGACAGCATGTAATGTAAATAAATTAGACCAGACCTTGGCAAACTATTTAGGTTTTCAGACGCGTGTTCGCAAGAGGTAGGCAGACACTTGGAATAGACATTTTCTCTAAGTGACACAATATGCATGCGAAGCTGTAAAATCAATACACCATTTACTGAAAAGAAGTTGATTTTCTGAAAAATTGTGTTGATTCTATCTGCTTTAAAATGCTTTTTTTTATAGCCCTAATTGATTATGGTCTTTCCTTTTGTGAAAACCATTAATTAAAATGGCATGACACTCAGAATAACTTGTATATGAAATGAACAGTAGGACCGTGTTTTTATACTGAAAACTTTGATTAAAAAATAAGAGGAAGAAATAAATAATTCTGCTTAAACATAAATGTGTCAGGCAGATGCACATAAAAGGCCAAAAACAACTTCCACTTATATTTGTCTTTAAGCAAAGAACTAAACCCCATGAGTCTTCACAGGATCAAGGACTATGTCAAACGGGTGCTATATGGAGCACCAATTATTAAAAATTCCAGGCAGTTGGAACACTAAAATTAATTTCGTTCTACAGAAATTAGCTCCTCTCTGGCTTTGTGGCAGTGTGCAGCTTCTCCGCACCTAATTTCCAATCTTCATACCCAGATTTCTCAGCTGCTGAAATTTCTTAAGTTTCTTAGCAGTCTGTTTTGGTAATTCTGGCTTGTCTGGAGTATGATGCTGTGAATATAGAACAATTGTGAGTACATTGCTCAGGACAGCTTCTCCCACACTGCTTGCAAAGGAAGAATGAGCTGTGGACAGCACAAGCTGTCATTACAGCTCAACAGAGTCCCCTGCAAACTACATGCCAATAAACTCATGCTACTCTCTAAGATGTTTTAGGTCCCGGTTTTCTGGGGAAATGCTTCTTTCCTTCTGTGCTACTGAGTTTAACATCTCGGGGCAGGTGACGAAACATTCTCAAGAGAAGCCTCTCCCCTCTGGAAATAATTTCCACCAGTAATGCAGCAAAACCTGAAGGCATAGAGCAAAGCCCATCTGTTCAGACAGGCTTTTGCCTGAGGTAGATCAGTAGGATATTTCAGTCCATCCTTGGTTTTTGTTTGAGCCTGCACCTTTATATTTGTGCTTGTTGGGTAGTACTCAAAAACACCAAGAGAAAGTTGCTCAATTCAGCCAGCTACTGGTAAATATTTTAAAATGTTGTCTCTATATTTTATTTGTTAGAAATGAACTTGGACGTTTAACAATGGAAGTGTGTTTTATTTATGAAATTAGAAATTACTTACTGGAAGCATGAACAAAAGAGGCAAGAAGGGCTCAAATATCTCCTAGCTACTGATCTACCTCAGCTCTTTGAGCCCAAACTAACACTTTTATTGTGAAGGATGGACATGAAGATGAATTATTTGTAATTACTGAATATCTAGCTGTGCGATTTTACATTCCTTGTTTTATAGTCGCTACTGTGAGGATATAAGAATTGATCCCCATGTGCGATAGATTTGCAGTTTAGCAGTTATTATTAAAACTGTGTGAAAGTAAAGGTGGAGATCACATTTAGATTCTAAATTCTCCATACACTACAAATAAAACAGCACAATAAGTTAAAGAAGATCAAAGTTCAATAAGAGAATAAAATGTTGGTGTATTAGAGCTACAGGGAAGGTTTTGGCTAATGGCTGGTTGGAGCTGTGTTTCATGAAGCACTGAGAATCCCCATCCAGAGACTATACCCATCCTGTCTGGTGTTATGCACAGGTTCTGTGCTTGAGAGGTACCGCTGTCCTGAGAAACCTTGATTTCAGGGAAAGGATGGAAAATAGGCAATACTGTCCTCCCCAGTTTACAAAAGATACTGACTTAGTAAGAAGCGGTAAATCCCCAGTGGAGAGGTTGCCTGTGAGTGAACCACTGTGCTTTTATAGGATCCCTTGGGTATTTCGGAGTTCATTAACTGTGAACAACACCTCAGTGGTTAGCGTGTTGTTAAGGACATCAGAAGTCAGGCACATCTGATATATCCTGAATGGAGATATCTTTCTCTAGACCAGTTGTTAGAAGTGAAACATCAGTTGAGTTGTCAGGCACGAGCCCTTCTTTGTATCTCAACTAGAAACAAGAAACTTCAAACCTAAATTCAAGCTGGTCATGGTTTAATTACATGTTTATTGGCTGAACTACCTTCTGGGAAAAATGAGCTTCTGACTATGGGATGGTACTAAGGAAAGTTGATAAAGTAGTTATTTCCCAGGAAAATGGAGGAGACAAGTTGTTTACAGCTTGTGTAATATAGAGCTTAATGCCAACAGTTCTCCACCACAGGCATAGTAAATAACCCCACAATAGAATCATCAGCCTTCGTGGATCTTGCATCTGCATGTCTTGAGATGTAACACATTTCAGCCTGGGTAGCGGTGTCCTCATGGTAGCAACACAGGATAAGCCAAACAACAACTACACAGCACGATGGACCCACACAATCGATGAAGAGCAGAAACACCCCACTGACAGTAAGGGAACACTTCTTACAAAACAGTCACTCCTTCTCTCCTGATTCTCAATGAAGACTTATAAAACACTCTGAAACAAAGCGTCTGGGAAATTCATAATTCTATTGAATACCAGAAACAATGAACTAAGTAGAGATAATGGTCTTTTCACACATTATAATCTCCTTCCTCCACACTAGCCACAGACAATGACTATCTGTCTTCATGTTTCTCATGAGAGATAATTATCCTATGACTCTAATATCCTTTCAGATCTATGCTGATTTCAGGGATGACCTAATCTATACCTAAGTAAACTGAGCATTTTTTCCTTAACCTTGGCTTTTCTTATCTTTGAAGTTTGATGCTGGGAAGAGAGACATGGACGTCCAGTAGCTTGTCTAAATTTTCCACATGTACAATTAGTGTGATGACAGGTGTCATCTCCATTTAAAAGGTTCATCTTCCTACTGTTATAAATGCATACATAAGAGAGAGAACTCAAAGCCAAATCCTGCCTGTTGAGGTTCTTAGCAGATTGTAACAATTAAGTTCCAGGATGCAGCAGCATAGGTAGATTATGATGACTAATAAACAGATAGAAATATCTCTGAGACTTTTTTTAACTGGAAAACCTCAATTTTCAAATCACTGTGTAAGGAATGCTTGCCATTGTTGGAGAATGCATGTCTGAAATCTATCTTCCTCAAGATGTGAGACTTTTCATGGATCTTCATGCTCTCTGTGGCTTTTCTACATTGTGATTCCTCTTAGCTTATGCTATCTAAATGGAGAGAGGTGAAAAGAGTTTGAACAGAGCTCAGGAACTTCATCTTCACTCCAATGCACAACCAGCAGAGTTGAATCTACTTAAAAATATAATGCAGCAGGATCCACTAGTTTAAATGGGTGCATCTTTTCTGGGACTGTATCACCATGGAAACAGGAAAAGTTCATGGTCTTTGTACAGTCCTTGCCTCTTTGTCCTCCTATATTGAACTCCACAGGGGAAAGTTTCAGTTATCCTTCTTTCACGACATTTTATAGGGTCATTCTACAATAAAGGAGCAATTAACTCACCACAACTACCTCCAAGACTTTCAACAAAACAAGTTCTATACTTTAGTGTCCATGGCTGCTTTTCTATAGATATGAGATTATCTTTTGACTATTTAGGAGGAAAATAACAGAGATTAAGGTTTCTCTTTCTCAGATATTAAAAAAAAAAAAAAAGTTAACTGTTTCTGTTTCAAAATTTAGGAAATTATTCCAGGGATTTTCTCTATCTTAGTTATATATATGAGAATTGATCATCAGTGTGCATAATTTAGGGTAGCTCTTTCAAGACAGTGCTGTTTCACCCACTTTAATTGCATACAATTTTTTTTACAGTGAAATACCAAGGACCTAACTTGTCTTTCTCTGAAAGGATTTCTCGTTTGGGCAGAACTTTTTTTTCCAAAGTTATAAACAAACTAACAGCAAACTCCTTTCTTATCTATGTTATAAAAAACTTGCTATCATATATAAGTATAGAATCATAGAATCATAGAATCTTCATGGTTGGAAAGGACCTTTGAGATCATCGAGTCCAACCACACACACACAAAAAACCCCTACGATCTCTGCCACTAGAGCATGCCCTGAAGTGCCGAATCTACACATTTCTTAAATCCCTCTGGGGATGGGGACTCAACCACCTCCCTGGGCAGGCTGTGCCAGTGCCTGACCACTCTTTCAGGAAAGGAATTCTTCCTAATAGCTAATCTAAACCTCCCCTGCCACAACTTCAGACCATTTCCTCTG
>VWZL01000079.1:276025-331882 GCA_013396915.1 Stercorarius parasiticus | reverse complement strand
TCACATTAGCCACCCTCCAGTCATCTGGTACCTCCCCTGTTGACCAGGATTGTTAATAAATGATGGAAAGAGGCTTGGTGAGCTCTCCCGTCAGCTCCCTGAGTACTCTTGGGTGAATTCCCATCGGGGCCCATAGACTTACATGCGTCTAGGTGCAGAAGCAGATCATTGACTACTTCCTCCTGGATTACGGGTGGGTTGTTCTCCTCTCCATCCTTATCTTCCAGCTCAAGAGGCTGAACACCCTGGGAATAACTGGTCTGACTATTGAAGATGGAGGCAAAGAAGTAGACAAATTGCTTCTTCATTTTAAGTATTTTCTGAAGTTTCTCATCCCTTATATCTTTATTACAGAATCACAGGGGTTGAAAGGGACATCAGGAGATCATCTAGTCCAACCTCCTTGCCAAAGCAGGTTCACCTAGAGCAGGTTGGACAGGAATATGTCCAGGCAGGTTTTGAATGTCTCCAGAGATGGAGATTCTACCACCTCTCTGGGCAGCCTGTTCAGTGCCCTGCCACCCTTATTTCCACCTTCAATATTTTTCTCAACTCATCTTAAGAACTCTTCAAATTCTCCATCTTCCTAGTTATTTTTTTTCCTATTTTTTTTCTCTCTCCCAGCCTCTTACCATTCAAGAGCTGTCAAAAACACAGTTTCTTTACTGAGTAAGGACCAAAAATTGTTTCGGGTGGGGTTTTTTGTTTTCTTTTAAACTATGCTCATTTGATACTATAGCATTTACAATTAGTTAAGAACTATACCAAACTTACTTTGATAAAAAATACCATTGATCCCAGTAGGACAATGGAACTGTTTCCCCAGCTTTCAAGAAACCACAAATGAAACTAGGTAGAAAAATTAAACCAGAAGGTGATTAAGGCAGAATGCATCCATCTATGGCTTTTCGGTGTCATTTCCTTCATTTCTCTTGCCTTATCAACTTTAGATTTGTTTCCATTAGGTAGCGATTTTCTTCTTCTGTTTGCAATCTCCTAGACTTGAACACAGTGTAGAGTAAAATCATAGAATCATAGAATCATAGAATCATATAGAATAGTTTAGGTTGTAAGGCACCTTTATAGGTCACCTAGTCCAAGCCCACTGCAATGAGCAGGGACATCTTCAACGACATCAGGTTGCTCAGAGCCTCGTCCAATCTGACCTGGAATGTTTCCATGGATGGGGCATCTACCACCTCTCTGGGCAGCCTGTGCCAGTGTTTCACCACTCTCATCATAAAAAATTGTTTCCTTATATCCATTTTGAATCTACCCTTTTTTAGGTTAAAACCACTACCCCTTGTCCTATCACAAGCATCGTTGGTCATATGTCAATGGATGTTCTTAGGGACTACTTCAGCTTCTACACATCCTGTTCTGTATTTTAACTACCATATTTTCCCTAACACATTGTGAAAGTAAAAGGAAAATCAGTCAGCCTACTGGGTACAACAGGGCCTAAAAAGCAACAGATTCAATATCGTTGCTGTTGTGTAATTAATAACAAGAGCAATTCACTGTGAATAATATGAAAATAAATTTCTCCCTCCAAGCCAGAGCTTGGAGGGTGTTTTATTAGATGTTACACTATTAAAAATGAGCCGGACGTATTATTTTATTGTCCAGTCATTAAAATAACAAGATTTATTTGTGCCCCCAAGACTGGGTGGGTTTGGTAGCTGATGCCGTATGGAAATGGACATAATAAACAGGTGTAGCTGCCTCATTTCATTCTTCGTTTCAGATGGGTTTTTAATAGCTGTTCAGGTTGCTACGTGATAAGTAATATTTTATGCCATGGGAGATAGCTCAGGAAAAATATAATAATACACAAGACACCAAAGATGGCTATTTGGACTGGCAGTTCTTTGTTGAAAGAGTCATTAAGGGCTGAGATGTGTTTAATACTTTAATAGAAATGTGACAGGGATATGACAATGGACTGTTAGCGTTTGTAAATGGGATTTTGCACTCTCTGGTTTCTTCCAAGAATCCATCCAGCTTGTACAGAGAATGTTCTCAGCAAATAAAAGCCAAGCCAAGAGTTTCTCAGGGATGCTGCTGATGTTAATTAAAGTGGTCCTTGTATTGTCCTCTGCAAACTTACCCTTTTATACTCCTGTACACAAATCTCAGATTCATTCTCTGATATATTACTGTGAGGTAAATCCAGAGCAACTTAGATGATGTCCATGGGTCAGAGCCTCTACTCGCTGAAAATCCAGGGTAAACTCACAGAAGTCATTGTCATGACTTCAGGTTTATACTGCTATAAATGAAAATAAAGTTGAAATTAAAATTCATATTATTAGTAGAAGTGATGTGAAGGAAGCCCCTTCAGCCATGGTCCAAATATATAGAGCTTTTTTTTCACTATTCTGTTCAATGGATAGAAAGCATTTCATTCACTTTAAACATGCCAAAGAGGTCACAGCAAATCTATGATACAGTTTAAGTACAGAAGGGAGGAGAAAAAACTACAGATTTCATTTTTGTAAAAGAATGCAAACATCCAAAAGGAAATGTGAGAAGGGTACTGAAGCTAAAAACTTAGTGCTGATAAAGGTAGAACGGGAACTGAAGTGACCGTCAGCAGTGCAGGTCACATTTCTATATCTCCTTCCAGCATATTCTAGTGTTCTTTGTAGTGGAAGACTTAATGAATGCAATGAACCGTGGAGCAGACTTTCCATGGAATATTACTTAAAATACAGTAGAGAAGATATCAAAAAAAAAAAAAAAAAAGAAGAAGAATAAATCCAACTAGGAAAAGTCCTGCACTGAGGACAAACATCTTCTTCATTCTCTCTTCAGCTTTTCTATCCTCTTTATTCTATCTTTAGCTTTTCTGATGCTTCAGATAAATACAATTTTATACAAATATCTTGAAGCTACTACAAAACAGCTATGTCCTGTTTTAATTTTGATCGAGCAAAACCACTCATGATGGCATGGAGTCTATACAGAAGCAAAGCTGGAGGATGAGAGACAATGACGCAAAAGTAATATTCTTTGAGGAGAATAATGTCATCTGTAACCTGCACACTTTATAGTGTGTCATCGAAGTGAATCAATTCATTGAAATCAGTGAGATTTTTCCCAATTTGATAACAGAGCATGGTCAGCAAACACTGGCTGATGAAAACCTAAAACAGCTTGGGACTTGGCAGGACTGAAGAGAGTTCCTCTAACTTGTTTCTTTAATCATATCCTTTTATAAATTACCACTGTCAGTATTTCCTTTCTTGAGGGACAATTTGGTACCTTTGCGATGAAAGATGAGACCTTTATAGTGACAAGGCAGCAATCCAGTTTACCTCCGGTATCTAGTTTACCACTTCCAGCAGTATAAATTGTAAGCCTACTCAATGATGTCATCCCACATAATGCAGAATATAAAACAAGAGGAAGTAATTGTGGGCCTACATGTGGAAGGAAAAAGCAGTGAGCAATATGTTTCAGTTTCCTCTGTGTGCTACTCTTGATTACCCTTCAATGTGTCCCTGGAGCACTCTCACAACAGTGGAAATCTGTGTGGGATTTGGATAATGTTATCACCATTTTCACTCGCAATATGTTTGAGTCACGCCACAAATACTAGCAGGAAAGGTTTCTGAGTGTGCATAATGTTTCTGATACTGATTATCCTGCAATGTAAATCCATAATATTCTCTAGTTATGATTTAATTGCATAATTCTGTCTCACCTCGTGTGGTGGGGTTGCACTGCCAAAAAGTAAGTTTTTTTACAGTAATTTTGATGACTGTGAGATTGGTATATGAAACAGGACATTTTTTACCAATCTACACTAAAACCAAAAGGTGTAATTAATTCACTGAATTCACAGATGAAAATCCAATACTGTAACAAACTGAGATATGATTGTCAAGCTATTTGCATAATTATCAACACATTTATTGTGATACTGATTTATATTATTGTAGCGTTTGGAAACTGCATTTGGAGATCTGTGTGCACTGGGAATTGTACCCAGCTGTAAGGAAAAAAGAGTTCATAGTGTCTTAAGGAATGTTTTAGTGACATTAGGAGAAGGTGTGTGGCCACAGCAAACAGAAAAATGGGAAACAAATTTAACAGGGAGATTATTGTAATGTGTTGTCAGCGCCCCACAGACCCCCAAGCCGATGACCAGCAGTTACTGCATAACAATTTATCATTGATGGCTGTAAAGTCACTTTTAAATCATGAGATTCTTCTGCCAGATGACTCTTCTGCAGTCACTTGAATATATTTTTAGAGCTCAGGTCTGTAGCTGATTTCTCTTCTCCTACTGAACCTCCCCCTTTGTGTCTGTTGATAATTTTGAACAGCATTATTCCATACTCCTGTGTGCTGTTGCTAACACAGAAGGGCTGCTCGTAGTACAGTACCAGTATATCCACATTGCAAGTGAAGACACTGCCTTTGCAAAAGTAGGCATCCCCCAACATCTTAAAAAAACAATGAGGGACTGGTGGATTACTTAACATTGCCTGAAAACAGGTGAGCCAGGAGGGATCACACTTTTGAAAGGTCACAAAAACACTGAGCAAGATTAAAAAATTGCCATGCTTCTTTTACCCTTGTGTAGGCACAATCCAAGATATAAAATGTCCCAAGTAATACAATTGCTCATTGGATTGGTTAAGTATCTACTCAGAAATTTAGATGTATACGTTACATATTTTGCAGTTCCCTTATTTTGGAGTTTGAAAAAGTGTGGTGATCCAGAGGGACAAAAAGATTTTGCAGATACACAGTAAGAACAAGCTAAGCTCAGAAATGGTTTAGGTTTAAAGTTTATCAGTTGACTCAATAGAAGTCAATAAAAATAAGAAAGAAAGGTAAAGCACAAATAAAATGTTAACAAATAAGGAATTTAAAAAGAATGCTTGTGTATCTGTCTTGGAAGTGGATGAGAGAATGGACTGCTTATGAGAGCTACAAGTCATTTCGTGTAGCTACCTGAAGGCACCAGTTCCTTTGACTGCAGATGCAGTATCAGAACAGTGACAGCAAAGACGCTTTAAAAATCAAAGCTTGGGCAGGGAGTATTTTTGGATATTTGAACCCAGTGTACAAAGAATGTTGAGAGACAGAGGATAGGGAGTGCTACCTATACCTAGGGTGTTTTTCTGTATATTTACACCAAAAGAATTCAGCTTTTCTTACCCTGACTTTATTTCACTGTGCTAGAGTTCAGTCTATCAGAAAGCCTTCAGTTGAGATCATCAAAGCTGAAAAGAAAACGACAAACACAATCAAAAAAGAAATGCTATATTTAAACAGAAGGAAAAACCTTTAGTTTTCCATTCCATTCTCCTCACTTCCCCCCTCATGACCCAATGTAATATTTTTAACACACCAAGGTTAACCCCTAAACCCCTCCAGTCTCACTGGAGGTGCACTAACCCCTCTAAATTTACCTAATGCTTAATGAATTAACCTTAGTGAGATTGCTCACAGCAATAAAAATAAGCTCATAAATCACTCTTTGAAGGTTCAAACTTCTTTGTGAAAGTAGTTTTTGAGCTTCCTGTAGCTCATACACACATAAAACTGCATATTTAGGCTATATCAAGGAAAAATATAGTCTACAATTAAAGGTCAATGAAATATTTAGATATCAGCTCTTTGTGCTCCCAGCAGCTGCTGTTAAGTTTTTTGGAAGTGGTAAGCTACAATATGGATAACAAATCTGTAAATGGCCCCAAGGATGTCATCTCAGCATTCAGAAATTAATCCATCTAGAAAAATTCCTTGTCTTAACCTGATGCTTACTTAACCTAGGGTCCTACTAACAAAGACAAGTGGCACTGTGGCAGTTGGTACACAAGAAGCTTGACATGTGGGAGGCAAAAGGCCATCTGCTCTGACATCTTGCCAGTAGTTTGTTTTCCTCGCCGTCATCAGACTAAATATGTCAGTGCTGCTTTACGTTAAACTTATGCCACATAACTTTTTTGTAGCTCCTTTCTTAAGCATTGTTGAAGACATCACTTTCAGCACTGTCCGTAGCAGATACTCCGTCTACAAAAGCCGAATACAGTTCATAATTTGATTGAGGAAGGATTGCTCTTGTTAATACACATCCAGTCTTAAATTTTTAATTGGGATAATTTTTTGATGTGGAGGAGGTTTTTGTTTTGTTTTGTTTGTATGCAGGTTAAAGGAGCAATAAACAAAAAGAAGTTTTAGATTCATGCCTTAATTCTACCGTTGTCTTTCATAGAAGAGGCCTTGAATAGATGAGTTACATGCAATAAATTAATGCTGCTCACAGTGGTATATATGAAGAAATATTTTGTGCTATAAAGAAATCAAATTATAATCACTAAACAAAACACACACATGCACCCCTCATTCTCTGGTCACCTGGCTAAACAGCTCAAGCCATTGTAAACCACTGCCTTACTTCATGCATGGTAAGATGAAGGTTCCTTGGCAACAGTATGTCATAGGAGATTTAAGGCCAGCAAAAGGGATTGGAAAATACATAAAAAAAAGAGCCAATTATCAAACAGAAATGACGACCCATTTTCAGGATGGCAAAATATCCTCTATTACTACCCAGTTTTTCATGTGAAAAACGTATCTTTTTAGAATTTTGCCTTCTGAAAACAAATCAAAAAGATGCATGGAAAGCAGGCTGTGGTTTAAAACATCTGACAGCCACATTTCTCTCCTACAAACATACTCTGTTGAAAGTGTTTGACCACCCATAGACAGACCAATGTCTTAATGAGTTTCTGTAATGAAAAAATGGGATTTTTTTTCAGTTAACATGTAATAAGCATCTCTTGGAGATAATCCAAGAAGAAATAAAGCAAAAATTAGATTAGGTCATACAATCATTGATTATTTCCAGCTCTACCAATTCTGTCTCATTTACAAGTGGAGTAGAAATCTATGGTTAATTACTGCTCATGCATTGTGTGGATTTGATCATAAATAGCCACACTTTCAGAGAGACTTATATCTTTGCAGATACAAACTTGAACCAGAAATTGCTGTAAAATAATTCACAGAATATGTGTGTATGGAGAAAAGAGAAATGCTGCTCTGTTTTTGCAACCAGATGTTGATATTTCTATCAAAAAATAATTGCAGAATTTGTCTTGTAAGGCAAGTTTTCATGTAAGCCCTTAAAATGGAAAGAAAATTTAAGGCAATTTTATACATTCAGAATCATGCAATGATTTTAGCTGAAATGACCTCTCAAGTAGGTGGAGTCCAGGCTCCCATAAAAAGCAAAGTTACCCTCAAAATTAGATCAGGTTGCTCAAGACCTTTTTCAGCCACGTCCCGAATATCTCCAAGCTTGGAAATTTCACAATTGCTTTTGTCCCACTTTCCAGTGCCTGACTACTCTCAGGATGAAGAAGTTTTTCCTTATATTTATCAGCTTGTGTTTTTCATGTCTTATCTTACGACTCTGCACATCCAAGAGAGTTTCTATAAGCATCCATTTGTTAGATGAAGATGGCAATAAAATCTACTTTTAGAGTCATAGAATCAGAGAATAGGTTCGGTTAGAAGGAACTCTGGAAGGCTTCTAGTCCAACCACCTGTTCAAAGCAGGTCTGATTAGATCGGGTTGTTTAAGGCTGTCTCCAGTTAAGTCTTGAACACACACAAGGACAGAGATTGCACAACCTTTCTGGAAAACCTACTCCAGTGTTTGACCACCCTCCAATTTAAAAAAAAAAAAAAAAAAAAAAAAAAGGAGAGAGAGAGAAAAATATCCTTGAAAACAAATTCTTACATTTGTCAGAATTGCATTTGCTTCTGTTGAACTTCATGGGGTTTCTGTCAGCCCATCTCACCAACCTGTTGAGATCTCTTTGATCATGTTCAATTAGTGGATCTACACAATAATGTGCCCTGACTTGTTAAGTAGCATCTAGTTCTCCCCTTCTCATTTAAGGTAAACACAATAAGTATCTGAATCTAGACAATGTGAGTCTCTCTTCTAAAACTGAAAAGCACACCTTGACTCCATGAAATTGAATGGTTCAGTCGAACCAGAATTCCTTCTTAGATCCTTAGTCTGGTACTTTCAAATTCACCAAAATGGGTTGGAATAGTTGTTTTCCTTTCTATTGTTGGCCTTCAATTTCATTAGTTTCCATTTATGGATAATTTAATTTACAATGTTTGACAATAAAAATAAACAAATAACAAAGTTGATGGATCTCTAATTTAATTAAATGAGCATAATGATGTTATGATACTAAAGATGTAATAAATATTAATGCAAATATTTAACATATATGCATATGTGTTTGAGATTTCTGCCTACCCATGTGCATGTACAAAACTGCACAAAGTATCCACAGAGTAAAAATGAGGCCCTCAATATCAGGAAAGGCATTTTTATAAAGGTAATAATGTAGTTATCACCATGTCATGTAGTGCTATTGATAGCAGTGTTCAAAATTAATGGACTTTGTAGTTCAGTGGATTAATGCACTCTGTGCACATTGCATAAATCTTCCTGTCTGGAATTTCATCTGGAATCCAGAACTACACTGAATGTGAATGGCAGAGGAAGAATTTTTAGTCTCTGGGCTGTACTGGAAATTGTGCAGTGTTTTATAGCCTGACATTATTCATAAATAAAATTTATTAGCAGGACAGGTTTGTCTAGAATTCAGCAGCGTGTCCTAAGAAAATACAAATATATGGCTTATACAGTTTTGATGTTTTTCTCATTAGTCTCAGCAAATAAGTTCTTTCGTGTCTTTTATGAAATGTGTTCCTAAATGTTTAGCAGGCTATAGTTTCAAAGGGAGTGTGCTTTAAAATGCTGATTATATCATTTCTTTCTGTGCTACAGTCAGTTGTCCCTTGCTGTTAAACAACAAAACAAAAAAAAGACTGAAGAATGGAAATGTATGAACTAAAACCTACTCTCAGAAAACCATGTAAATACTCATAACAAATACTTTAATAATTGTGCTACTTTGGATTTATGTAGTTATAAGAAAAATCAGAATCCAGCATCACATTTCAATTATTGCTATGGAAAACAATGTAGCTCTCCCAGAAGAAATAATTCCTACAATAAGTAATATCGGTATTTTTTCCACTAGCATTATTTTAATAAATTTAAAGACTTCCAAAAATCAATGAATCTCAGCTTTTTTGTTGTTGCTGTTTGTTTTTTTTTAAAAAAGGTAAAACCTTTTCCGCAAACTATGTGTAATACATACCTATTTTCGGTAGTCTCATTACGCAACATATTTAGGTACGGAGAAGTGATAGTCATCTTCATTACTGTCAAAACCAGTACCCATTATAACGAGCTATTTTAGCTTCCCACCCCTGCCCTGGAAATGGCCTTCTTTTCGGCACCCTGGAGCAAAGCCAGCCATACTTGCTTTCTCTGCCAGCTAGGATTTTCCTTACAGAAGGAGAATTCCTGGGAGTTCTACCAGCTCAGCATTAAGATAACAGATCAGTGCAAAGAAGCTGTACTGGGAGCCAAAGATTTGGATCAAAATAGCTTGTATCCCCTCATATTACACTGGATTCAATCCTACTTGCAAATTGTTTTCTCAACACCTTTCTGCTTTTCAGTTGGTTTGTTGGTTGGTTGTTTTTTTTTTCCAAAAAATGTTAGGTAGTGATCAATTTTCCATTTTACTACTGGCTGAAGACTTCAGGATGTTTTTTCAGAATAAGGTTACAGTTGAAACATTTTTTTCACATGTCAGAAAGGAATAAATCACTGGACTGCAGCTTCCAGGTACTGTTCTACCAAAACTTCAATGGGAATTCTTTAAGAAAATTGTGCTGGTAGCCTCCTTCTGCTGGGGCAGATTTTTTTTGCCAGGATGCTACTGTTCACAACTCACTCATCAGTTCTTCGTTATATACTTAAAGTCAAAGAATCACAGAGTAATTAAGGTTGGAAAAGCTCTGTGAGATTACCTAGTCCAACCTTCTGCAGGTCCTCTACAGGACCAGCTTCAAAGTTAGACCAGGTTTCTCAGGAATGCACAGGGATCCTCTCCAAGGATGAGGACTCCGTAGCCTCTCTGAGCAACCTGCTCCAGTGCCTAATTACTCTCATCACAAAAGCTATTACACTAATATCGAAACTGAATTTCCATTGCTGCCTCTTGTATTTTCACTGTGAACTTCAGAGATGAGCCTGTCTATGTCCTCTATTTTTTTATAGTTGAAGACAGATTTTACTTCCCCCAGCTAAACAATTCCAGCTCTCAATCCCTCCTTGTATGTCATGTGCTCCAACCATGAATCTTCTTGGTTGCTTCTGCTGGAAGAAGTTTGTCACTCTCATACTTAACTCAAAACTAGACATAGGACTCTGGATATGGTTTCAGGGTAGCTGAGTTGGGGGGGGATTATCACTTTGCTCAGCTGACTGGCTAAACTGCTGTTGATGCAGACCCAAAAGTGCTTAGTCCTTATGACAGAGAGGACATGCTGCAGATAGTGATGTTCAACTTATTACCCACCAAGGCACTATATCCTCTTCTACAGAGATGCTCCGTAGAGGGTTGGTCCTCAGACTGTGCTTTTGCATAGAGTTGTTCCAGTCCCAAGACTTTATTTTGCTCTTTACTGAGCCTGTAATTTCCTGTATCCCTCTCCTTACTTTTTCTAATTGAGTGTAATATTGCCTTTTTTTTGCAGTCACTTGGTCACTCCAGCAATCATTGGTATCTTTCAAAAATGGCAGAAAGCAGTTTCAAAATGACATCAGCTCCTGCAGTATACTTGGACACATCTCAACTATTTCCATGGCTTTATATATGTTTGCTAGAGTAGTTCCTGGTACTAGTCCTCTGTTGTGCTTTCCCTCACTCCCCAAACTCTATTGTTAAGCACAGAGATCTGGTAAGGGGAGAGCAGACTTATAGAGACTAACAAAGACTGAGCAAAAAAAGTATAGAGTGACCCAGTCTTCTGTATTTTTCATCACTGTGTCATCAGCCCCTTTCAGCATAAGACAAGCATTTTCCTTGGCCTGCCTTTTGTTGCTGATGTACTTACAGAAGATCTCCATGTTGCCTTTCACATCTCTTGGTAGACTGAACTCCAGCTGAGTTGTGGGTCTGTTCTATCTCCATCCCTGCTCACTCAGGAAATGTCTCTACAGTCATTTTAGACAACCCAACTCTGCTTCTTCCTTCTTTTTACTTCCTTTTTGTGTTTCAGATGAGTCTAGATATCCCTGTTTATCCATGCTGTTCCTCTGCTACAGCTGCTCGAGTCCCTGCACATCAGGATGGGCCATTCTTGCATTTTGAGAAGGTTGTCTGTGAAAATAGAATCATAGAATAGCTTGGGTTTGAAGAGATCTTTAAAGGTCATTTAGTCTGCAATAAGCAGGGACTAGATCACGTTGCTCAGAGCCCCGTCCAACCTGACCTTGAATGTTTCCAGGGATGGGGCATCTACAGACTCTCTGGACATCCTGTGTCAGTGTTTCACAACCTCACTGTGAAAAATGTCTTCCATATATCCAGCTTCTTTTAGTTTAAAACCATTACCTCTTGTCCTATCACAACAGGCACTACTAAAAGATCTGTCCCCATCTTTCCTCTGGGTGCCCTGTAGGTACTGGAAGGCCGCAATAAGGTTTCACTGGAGCCTTCTCTTCTCCAGGCTGAACGACCCCAACTCTCTCAGCCTGTCCTCACAGCAGAGGTGCTCCAGATCTCTGATCATTTTTGTGACCCTCCTCTGGACTTGCTCCAACAGATCCATGTGTTTCCTGTGCTGAGGGCTCCAGAGCTGGACACAGTACTCCAGGTGGGGTCTTAACAGAACAGAGCAGAGGCGCAGAATCATCCCCTTTTCGCTGCTGGCCACGCTGCTGGGGATGCAGCCCAGGATGCAGTTGGCTTCCTGGGCTGTGAGCACACATTGCCAGCTCATGTTCAGTTTTTCATCCACCAGTACCCCCAAGTCCTTCTCCTCAGGGCTACTGTCAACCTCTTCATCCCCCAGCCTGTATTGATACCAGGGGTTGCCCCAACCCAGGTGCAGGACCTTGCACTTCACCAGGTTTAACCTCATGAAATCAGCTAAGATTCCTGGGCCTCTTTGCCCTTCACGGCAGTTTCCCATGGGAACCTGCCTAACAGCTCTCTGAAAAAAAGTATTTTGATCTCCTGAAGTCCAGAACATCTTTATTATGTTGCTGACCTTCTTCAGTTCTCTCAGGATTTTTAATGTTTGATCTCAAGGTCACTGCAGCCAACTATCACATCCCTGAATTACATTCATTACATTACATCCCTGAATCGGTATTACATTCATGATTAGCAGATCCAGATCCCATTCTTTCCCATGCCACATGCAATTGTGTGCAGTAAAAGCTACTTCATTCAACCCACCAGCAACTCTGTCAAAACAATCTGGAAATTTCCGGGATTGCTTGTGCCATGCTGTGTGACCCTCCTAGCAAATACGGTTAAAATCTTCCATGAGACCAAGACTAGCGAACAGGAGATTTCAAGGAGGCTTCATTCATTGTCTCTTTTTGATCAGGTTGTCTTTCGCAGATGAGTGACAGAACTTCCTTTTTTCTCGTGACCTCCCGTCTGATCCTGACCCATAAAGTCTCAACAGGCCTTATAGCTTGTTCTTTTGCAGGACTCCATACATGTTACCCATGCATATGCTGTCCATCCATACATGTTCCACATGTGCATCCATCCTGGTGTCCATCCACTACCACACTCCATCAACGCACTCTGGTTTCACAAGCTATCCTGCCAATGGCTGCATAGTTGCACAGTTGTGCACAAACTTTTAGAAAACCCTCATGTCTGATTTCCCCTGCATATGTTGACACGCCCTTGAGATGGGGCTACAGTTTCTTACAGGCCATTTTTTTTTTGTCTAAGTTACCAGATTATTGTCATGTAATGTTCTGGTGCTAAATGAGAATTGCATTTTAACCTATTTTCCACTTGTTTCCATGCGTTTAATTATTCTCTCCTTCCAAATACATTCTTCAGAAGTTGGAGTTAAAGGCCTTTAGTTATGTGGATCATTTTTGTTCTCTTAACTTAAGCTATTGAACTTGCTGTTTTCCAGTCATATGGTAGCTTTCTGTCTTGAAAGGTTTGCCACAATCCTTGTGCCTGGATTACACTGACATATGAAGGATCCATATGGTGTCACAATCTGGGAACTGGATGAAGACCACCAGATCATGTCACGTAGCTTGCATACCAGCTTATAGTCACTGGTAACATAAAAGTGAAAAAATCTTCTAATCTGCTCTCAGTACTTCAAGCCATATATTTTATTCTTAGTACTGCTTTACATCCCAGTTCATTTTAGCTGATAGAAGTGAAATTTGTGTGGAAGAAACTTAAACTGTTCAGTTGTATTACATTTGTATTGTGTGGTTGGTACCTTCTCTAATGTTACTGTATCTATGATATATAGATCTATCACCACATGTGCTACTGTGCTCTAAATTTCTAGATTTAAAAAAAATGATGAATGCAGACGTTAGCATTCTCACGGGCTTGGCCATCAATATTTCAGCTTAGGTAAACAGGAGTTTTGCCTAATTTATTGGTTCTCATTATACCAGGCATGTAGAAACTGAATTCCCCTCTGCTTGGGAAATTCCCCATCTGCCTGGAAAATGACCTTTTCTGCTCTGCAAATCAATCTAGCAGAAGGGACACAGTTGGTTAATATTTTAGAAAAATTACTTCACTTGTCACCAACTAAATTGTCATGATTTTGACCCATTTTGAAATTAGTTAACATTTGCTTCCTTTCTCATGTTTCATGCATAATTCATTTGGATTCTCACTATACTCGCACTATGTTTCCCAAGTGGGGATGTTTTGTATAGTCACTCTTAAGAGCAATAGTAACACAACATTTGTCAAAGTGTCATAGTGAACAATGAAACCTCATTATATGTCACTTGGAGAGCTGAATGAAAAGTGATGCTACATCTAGGCAATTTTATACCTAAATCATGAAAGGTGAAAGACGGAAAACAAGTTTTCATTGCTTTGATTGCATTCCGGTTTGATTTGTTCTCTGAGAGCTCTCACATAAGTCAATGTTAATATTCTTGGTCTTGATCCTGCTCTGCTGGAGTTACTGGGAATTTCACCAGTGATTTCACTGGGAACAGAAATAAACTCTAAGTGAATGAAATTACTCATGTGTAAGAGTTTGCAAGATAAGATCCTCTAGGGCAGAGGCTGTCAATTTTGCTTGCACTGCACAGCACTGCAGATATTCTTCATGCTAGATCAAAAAAAAACAAACGAGTTGAACACTGCATGCCATGCCACGTTGCTATGCTGCAATGCCCCCGAAATAAGTTGTCGTTACTCAGATAGGAAAAACAGGCAGTATAAGCAGTTCAGTTTGACTACTGAAGTGTAAATTGGAAGATATTATTTCTAATTTCAAAAAAAGATGCTGAACATTTGCACTCTATCTTTGGAAAAATGGCTTTTTCTACGCATCTTTCCTTTTCCCCTTGTCTAACTACATGGATATAAAGCTTTTTCTTATGGACAGGATTCTTCTCTACTACAGTGATGAAATGTCTCTATCTACCAATCCTGAAGACAAAGAAAAATAATTTCATTCATATATTGATTATCTCCTAAGTATTCAGATTCCATACAGTAAATTCAAATTTGCTCACATTCCATCAAATCCAGCTCTTCAATGGAAAAATGAGCAGAATCAAATGTTCATCATCAACATACAACATTCAACAACAAAGCAGGCAATATAAACTGGGTTTTCTTAAATTGAGTCTATCCTCACCCTGGAGTGAAAGAACAGAAGCAACAGTGTTCACTAGGCTTACCTGTCACTTTACCCAAATCCATCTTTCCCTGGAGCACAAGTTAATTCTGTGGGCATGGGGTGAATCAAGGCTTCCTGGCTGCATGATTTGCCACCATCTAGCAATTTCACTAGAAAAGGTTTATGCGATCAAAGATACTAAAAAACCCCAGAAGATAATCCAAGGATGACGATGTAAAAACATAAACACAAGCTTTGCCATGTCGACATACAGCCACACTGTCAGTCATTGTCAAAATTATAGAGCATAACAGCATATCACATCTTTTCCTGTCAAAATGTTCCCTCTGATAAAGGTCAGTGCCTTGATGACATAAATCTGTTATCCTATTATTGTCATAAGTATCATGAGAAGAATGGAGTTGAGTCAAATGTTTGGAACAGATAGAGTCAATGCAACTTAATTCAGGAAAGGGCCATATTTCCCTTTTCCCTTTGTCAGGCTGCCAGCCATCAGCATGAGCATTCCCTCTCACAATCTGTTTGTGTTCCAGTGAGTAATAGCTTTTTACTGGCCTGGAAAATGACTATCCCATTACTAGCAAAGTGCATTCATGGGATCAAGTGCCTTTTGAATAGTTAAGTACATTGTGCCCTTTAAATAGACCAGACGGCTTCAGATGAAACCTTTAAAACTATGGCCAATCTGTTGGAAAATTAAAAATATAGTAAAACCAGTGCTGAAATCAGGCATATTTATGAGCTACTCAAATATACGGCCACTTAAAATATTTTGTTACTCAGTGGAATTTATAAGGGTTTTTTTCTCTACAAGAACCAGCATCTCCAATAAGTCATGTGCATTTGTAATACATGGAAATAAAGGAAAATAATAATATCTGGCATAAATTATGCCAAATTGCTCACAGCAGTGTTTTTCTTCACATCTCTTTGAAAAGATCCCAAATCATCATAAAAACTGTGAGCATGACTCTCTTCCCAGAAACGCCACGGTGAAATAGGAGTAAATGCAACTGAAACCAATAAGTGCACAACAATGTAAACCTACTGTAAACACCATCGATCCCACTAGATATAAACATATGTTGGTTAAAACACAAATAAACATATATAAACACATGTCAGGAAGTGGAAGTTCTAGGTCTCAAGTTTTTTGGATGGGGCTGGACTGTTTCTTACAATCAACAAGAAGACTGGGCTAACTGGAAAGGCCTCACCATCCAAGGGAAATATTGCGAAGGGCCACAAGAGTGAGGAAAACGTGTGCTTTCTGCCTCTCAAATCTGATTCATAAATTCTATTCACATCTGCCATGTGACTTCAGAATTTATTTTGACATTGCCATTATAATGTTATAGCCATGCTAACATTAAACTTAAGGAAATGGGGGTGGACAAGGACCTGGAGTTTACACTCCAGGGTAAATTGCAGAATAAACTCTAGTGTGGAGTTTGAAGGATCTGATTATTCAGTCGCAGAACACAGAATTGCAATGTTGGAGGCTTGATTGGATTATTTTTCATCTCTTACTGGTTAACTCTGTGATCTACACTAAATTACTTTTTTATTTTTCTGTTGAAAATCAAACAAAAGCATTGCAGATTTCATATATAAAACACCTGCTGATCCCTCCTTCTGAGTGAATGGACCTCCAGGATTTACAATTCTAATAACAGGAATTTTAAAAAGGAATGATAGAAAACAGCGGATTGTTTGCTTGTTTGTTTGACAGCCTCCTATCTTTTTTCAGAATCTGAAAATGCAAAAATACAGAAACTGAAAAACAAAACAAAAAATGCAACCAGCCTTAGAAAACATGGTCAACCCCATCTTTACTCTCTAAATAAATGAATTTAGAGCTTCATTCCCATCCACATCTGTTTCAAATACTCCACTCCCAGTCTTGTCTCCTCCTGCAGTTAATAGAACTGGAGAAGCTTTCCTGGTGAAGGTCACATCAATCTGTAGCTTTCAGAAAACCGAATTCCTGTACTTTCCCCACAACTTCCTTCCTCAAGATATTTTATGGGTTCCAGCTGTAGCTCTAATGTCCTCTTTGCTCATGTTCCCTTTATGAACAGTTTCTCCATGGTATAGCTGGCAGAAGTCAATGCCTTAATACATTTGCACACAATCTGTAAGTAGGAAGAAGGCGTTACAAGCCTGTGTAGGATGACATGAGATGTCATCAGAGAAATGTTTTGACTGGGGTCTTCAACGCTGCAAGAAGGTGCAGTTAAATTAAACCAAAATGAGGTGCAAAAGGGGAAGAAAGAACTTGGTTCTGAAACAAGGAGATCTATCTCTGTGGGCAGCAAATTTGAGGAGAAGATTTGGATTGAACTTTACAGTTGGTTGTTAGTTGAGTTACCAGGAAATATATATCCTAAAAGGTTCTTAAAACCTTCTTCTACAGGGTGCTGTAACTTTCGTGTTTATTCTGTTATAACAAGGGTGGGAAGTACAGTTGCTTTGGAATACACGTTGCATTTATGAACTCATGCTCTCAGTGTTTTAGGACATATCTGTGTAAGGAAACTGAAGGTAAATCAGCCATAACTCAGCTTCTTACTTTTAGGCTTTTTCATGCATCCCAGAACAATTAGTGGTGCATGTCTGAGCCGTTGAAAACAGCTCCCCAAAACCCATCCTTATAATACTTCATTTGGTCATTTCATCAAAGAAACAAAGTATTTGAGTGAGAAGTTCTCTGATCAGAACTGAAAGAATTTGTCAGAGAGCAGAAGCAGGACTTGATTTTTACTTTTCTGTGAAGTCAGACATGAGATCTCTTTCCTATCTTTGTGACTACTGGTTTCAGAGATATCTTGTAGCAATGAGTTTTAGAAGCTCAATAAGAATCTTATGAAGAAGTAAATATTTCTTAACAAGCTTTACATTTTCTTCCTTCAGCTCTATTCAGTTTCCCCTTGCTCTTATATCATGACTAAAACCTGAGTAGTAATGCCAACAATTTGATCTTTTCATCACTCTTGGAGTTATATGCCTTTATATTTTATTGTTTGCCTTAAAATTGCATGAAGAACAGTAAGACAATGTCATTATTTTTAAAGCTTTTCCCTTAAATTAATAGTAATTCTTATTTTAGCCTCTAATAACCTGAATTTTTTAGTTTCATTAGTCTCAGGCCTTCATTAAATATGAAAAGAAAATAATGATAACCCTCAGGAATGACGAAAAAAGCTGTGGAACTAAAAAAAAAATCTTCCAGAAATCTGGAAAGAAGGTTCAGCTATTGTTTTGAAATTAGTTGTCCTATTACTCGTATCATAAAAGATAAGACCAGAAAGCATTTTGATCATTATTAATTGCCTCTATAATTTCTGATGCAATATATAGGCAGGTTTCGTGTGCTGATCAGACCTGGGACAAGAAAATTAATATTAGCAGCAAATAGGTTTAAATGTTCATCTACAGCTGGGGTGAAGCAAAGGCTGGGGAGAGGAGGAGGATGTGTATCTTCATGTATTGCTGGCCTACAAAGTTCACACCAGAATGGCCATCTTTATGTATGTCACAGTCATAGTTTTGATTACAGCCTTTATTCATTCATTGATTCTTATTTTTCTTAGGAAGTTGGCTGCGTTCTCACTGGATTTCTTCACACATCCTGCTGGTTTTATTAAGGTAAGACCACTAAATGTGGACTATGTATATTTTAAAAACACCTGTCATCAACTTTGATGTATATAATCAGTTAAGAATTCATTATTTACAGATAGTGTTGGAGATTTTGTTGTGTGGGAGAAGCAGATTGTGTCAGAGGAAAAAGTGTTGTCAAATGAAAGAAGTGGACAAAGCTATTAATTTTATGCTTTATTGTGGTGCAATTAAGTGAGCTGTTTTTGGAGGTCTGAGTCACTGTTACATGCTCCAGCTGTATGGTTCTTGCACCAAGCTCTGGGGTGTCTGTACTCCATCCACAGGGTTTCCATATACACAACCCCTTTGTATTTTGACAGCTGTTTCATTCCCATTGTCTTGGTCAGGTTTGTTGGTGCGGCACAGTCAGGCCATGTAGGTGTAAAAGAGCTGCTCGACTGGTGATTTCCATGTTTGAAAAAGAGGAAAAGATGGAAAACAGTGATTTTATTTATTTTGCTTTCTCCCCTTAAAAACAACACCTCTTCCTTCTTCCCTAATACCCTTGATATAGTTTTGTTTATAACTTAGAGTGCTAGAATCCTTTTGAATTGCATATGGATTTGTCCTAAGTTCTTTTGGAAATCATCACTCTCAACTTCTACTGGTTTTGCCATCTCAGGTATGGGGAAATCTTTGTAATGGTTCGGCAGCCTGGCACCAGGGTCTGGTGTGTGCTACCTTGGGCAATCCACCTGTCTTTTCTGATAGACACCATTGCTACAATACTCATGTCAACTAATTTAAAAGATATATGGATTCCGTCTGTCATGTTTTCACTGGTGGTTGGGTTGAAGATGTCATTAGACACATACTTCTAGCCATGAAAGGAGCTAAACGGTCAAAATTTTCAACCTTTCTCATTGAAATACAGAAGCCTAATTCAAATCTGAATGCCTGTTTGTAATTAGCAGCATGGGACTTAATCTCAAGGGGTTTTACAGGTCATTCACACCGATGAAATGCCTGGGCCAAGAAAGCTGCATAGTATTAGAAGTCAATAGAATATTTTTCAATGAAACAAGACAGGCTTCCTCTCTCTACCAGACAGTCCTGCATGAAGGTAGAGTGAAGGGGACTACTACAATTTGCTTACTTGTTAATTAGCCTTTTTTTTTTTCCCTGTTATTTCATGTTTGTACTGAAATTATCTTGAAGTCTTGAACCCAGCTGGAGCCAATGGATGAATTTCACACAGGCAGAAGGTGTTGTATAACAACAGTCCTTTCCCCCAGAAAGTTGGTATTGTCACTCCCAAAGAGTCAGGAAGAGGGGCTGAGCAGATTACCCCTCACAATACCAAAGGAATCAAACAGAAACCCAGGACTGGTTTAAACATTAAGACAATGCTCTAAAATAGACATTTTTACTTTCATCGTTTTGTTTTGGGTGTGGTTGGTGTGTTTCATTTTCTCCTTGTAACCTACATTATAAAATTGAGGTTTTAATAGGACTGTTGGAGCTACAGATTTTGGAAAAAAATGAAGTAAGATGTGAGCAATGCAATAAAATTAAGAATATTTAATAGACAAATTTAAAACCTAACTTCATATATACTTATGATGGAATCAAGGACTTGTATTTGTTTATTATCTGTGCCTTATCCCTAGTTACCCAAGTCTCCACATTGTTACTGAAATCCTCCTCCCTCCCCACCTTGAGATAGTACACGCGATAAAACAATATAATATAAAAGGAGACGTGCTTCCTGTGTTCCATATTTTCTCATATTAATTGCCATGCCTTTTTTAATTTTATGATGCATTCCAGACATGTTTTGCATTAAGTCATTGCTTATGACCTTGTATAAAATTGCGCAAATCTTTTTGTTGTTTGTTTATTTCTCCACCATCCACCCAACAGAAGAGCCATTGAGAAAAATGCGTAACATCCCTGACATTTAGAAAGTCTAGTAGAAAAAGCATGTGCTATAGCTACCCACCCTGCGAACATATGTGGAGCAGTTTGTGTGTGGTATCTAGTGTCAAGAATGAAATCCTTGTGTTCAGCTACTGCATATGCAAGAGATGCAAGATTCTCTGGAACAGACTTTTATGAGTGGCATATTGTACAAGTGGGATTGTCACCATGGCCTTTCTAATGTAAATCCCCAAAACATGATGGGATACTGTTTGGAGCTTTTATGGCTGGAGTCTATCTCGCATGTCCAGTCTTTGCTGCCTCAGTGTGTCCTGTTTACAGCAGACTTGTGGCTGCTCTGACATATGCTGCTAATATCAAGTCTTTAAGGAGCTTGAACTTGCAGAGCTGAGCTCCACCATGTTCCTCGCACATCCTACACATAATGCCCCGGGTAGAAAACGGACAGAATCAGCATTATCGGCAGTTTTCTTCAGTACAAATGTGTCTAAATCCAGCTACTTTACACTTTATGATCAGAACAAAGAGAACGGATTGGAATCTGGCCTGAGGGTGTTTAATATTACATGAATTCAAGTTGTGCAAAGAGGATCAAAGAATCCCTTTGTGAACTGATATCATGAGACTACAACCAGTTGTGCAATCTCAGCTCCCCTACGATTCCATCCATATGCAAAGGATCTCCAGCCTGACAGAAGAGTGGCTGACGCCCAGCACTGTGATATTGTCTTCTCTTTATTAATCTCTGCAGGTTGATTTTGGCACAATCTGCCCTGCGCCCTGAGATCTTCATGGGTGGGAAAGAGTTTGGTTTGCCTTGCAAAACTCACTCAAGGCACCTCAGACTTCCCAAGCGAAGGGCAAGACTCTGGGATAACTTTGAAAGACCATGCAGGAAGGAGACAATGTTTCCTAGCAGGATCTAACCAACTGTTTATTAATGCAATCAAGTCAGGGCAAAATGTTGTTTTTCACTCCGAACGGGAAAGAGCCATCTGCTGAATCCTCTGGGTTGCTTTCTCCTTTCTTCCTGATCTGGCCATGGATATTTCAGAAGCTGAGTTGAGTAATATACCTCCGTAAATGCTTCCCAGCCAAAGAATTGGGAACTTAGCATTCTACTAAATATCCCTTTCAAACTGTTTATTTTATTCAAAAGCTTTCTTCTCTCAACTTGCTCATTCCCTGCAAATAGAAGACCGTCATCACCTGTTCTCTACTTGTTTGCATGCTGATAGCTCTTCTCCTCTCATAAATTCCATTAATTAATGAATAGTCAGCAGGGAATTGTCTCCTCAGGCTCATTAAAGAAATGGACACTAAAATGATATGAAAGCAGCTGCCTCCTTTCTGTCATTCCCTTCTGACGGCTACTGCTTTCCTCATCAGTGCTAAATTATAACACTGCTTTGATTAGCAGTCCGGTTACTTGCTGCAGCTGCATTTGGAGATGGAAATCTTAACTACACAGTCATGTTTAATTGATATTCTCATCAAACTGTTAAAATTGTAAAAAAAAAGCAACACTTCAATACATCAAACTTGTGTACGTATATTAAATCCTGCTGGAAGTTTTTTTGACCTTGTAGGCAGGTTGAAAAGACATGTTGTTTCTTGAAGCTTTCTAATAAGCCACTGATTATTAGCTGAGCTCATTTGGGAACCTGAGGAAAAATTTGTGAAAAATCTGAGGCCAGAGATCATCCTAAACAGAAACCTCTTTGATCACCATTCTGGTGCCTAAATGTGAATGCTCATTTCTGTGCTGAGAAATTTAGAAATTATTTATTTTAAAACAGGGGATGAGATTTCTGAATTGCACCTAAAGGTTTCTAATCAAAAACTGTTCCTTATCAAAAGAGTAAACCTGTGTTGAGCAGATAATCCATATTATGGCTGGTGTAAATTAGCACATGTTGGAATATGTTCTAACTCATACAACAAGGGTGGTTGGGCCAGACCTGCTTATAGAGACACTTATATTTAACCTGTGCCAGACTCAGGGTTTAAATTCTAACTCATCCCTTATTGTTAAAACCTTATTTGTAGACCAGACCACATCAGGACAGGCCCCAGTACTCTGAGGTTGCTGAGACTTGCTGGTCCTCTACTACCATAGTGTTTAAATGGGAGGACTGTTGCAGCTTTGAGGTAACATAACAAGTATAGATGTTAACGGCCTATTACTGGTTGGTACTTTTACTAAGATTAAATAAAGTCGCTTACTGGGCTCTGGGACTAAGTGGGAGACGAATCACAGGACAAGGGGAAAGTCTTTGGTCCGGTGCTGACTTGTGGTACTGCAACCCATGTCCAAGTTCAGCCCAAAGGAGAGCAGAAGAGATCATTTGCCATAGGGCATACCAGAAAGCATCTAAAATCAGAACTAATAAAAGCAAATCTTTAAACTCCAGCCTTAGAATTAGTATATTGAGTGCAATTCTGAAATTATCTAAAACAAAATGGAAAGACTTCAAACCTCTTAGTCTCCCTGATCATGAATTTCAATTTCAGGACAGGATTTGGATTTTCATTATCAAAAACATAAGCACCTTTTCATGACAAAAAAATGAAAATCCTTTCAAATTCGAATGTTACCTTATTTATATTAATAAAGAATCCTTGTCTGACCTGGCCTGGCCTTGAAAACTGCTCAGCTTTGCTTGGAGAAGTTTCCATTAGACGTTTCACAGTCCGAGCAAATTTTTGCGAATCTAGATTTTCTGATTAATCTACAGCGAATTAGGAACTTAAAATCCTAATTTTATTTCATGACAGGGTGAACTTTTGAAGGGAATCTCCCAGTTGTCTCCACTTACTGCATTGTTGGAACATATCTGTTCCCGTTTTGCTGCACTCCTCACTGTGGGCACAGCCTCAAGTGTGTATGAGAACTGGCCTAGATTCTCCCTGTTTACGATAGCACCTTTGCTTCTACTTTTGGAGCTTCAATAACTAAAAAATTGGATGATTTTTACTAAGTTTGATGTGTGGACTTCCTAACTTGTTACAGAGACCAGTAAAAGTTGGTTCAGGTAAGACACTTCTCTTGTCGATCAAAAGGAGATCTAGGCTCCTGCTGTAAACATTTTAAATCATCCTGTGAGAAGAATTGTAGCTTTTCTACTCAGTTTGGACTTAGTAGAGAAATTTAGCCTTTACACTGAGGCAGCCAGATTTGAAAAAGTACTAACAACCCCACCGTCCCCCTGCAATTCTTCACTTGAAATGCTCTCAGGTTTTGTCAATAGTTGATGCTGTATCAGGTTAAATACTGTTACTTTGAGTAAATAACATAAAATATTTCCTTTCTTCTTTCAAGTGCTTAACTTCTTTCTTTCTTTGATAGCCTGTGATTGCAGTGTATTATTCTGTATTAATTGAACAATGTCTCCCTTTGAACTGTCTTGCAGCAGCAATGAAAAGATCTAGGTAGTTAAGTATGTCACATATATCACAATTTTCTGCAAGTCTGTGGGGGATTCACATATGTTATTAGGATTACTTAGAAATGTCATGGCTTTACCAAAAAATAAAAAAGCAAACCCAAAAAACATTCTCTGCAGCAGTTTGTAACTTGGCACCAGCTATGGACTTCCCAGCTGTCTTAAATTAGGTGAAATTAATTTAGGCCTAAGATGATGATTCACGGGCATGCTATAGTTCATAGTGCAAATTCAACACTTCTAGTGGCCTCAGTAGGTTTTGGCTCATATTCAAATGAAGCAGGATTCTAACATGAAACAACTGTTATTCTTGAAACATAGTCCACATCTACTGATTGGTTCAATACCTAGCCTTAGTTTTACTTTTTTTGAACAGAAATTTTAATAACAGTTGTGTTCACTAAAGATGGTCCAGCTATCCAATTCCTTTAGATCTTCCCTTTGCTGAACAGAAGCCGCTTGAAAGCCAGTCACTAATCCATGGATCCTGTAAGGTAGACAGGGTGCATCAATTAATTTCACCTAAACAGCACACTTATCCTGTGGCAGAAGCGCTTTTATGTCTCAGGAAGGTTAAATATGAATTTATCCCATACATGTGAAAAGTTTTACTTCTTATTAAACTTTCCTTATGTTTTCCATGCCTACATCTCTTTTCGTCTGTACTGATCTCTAACCTTTAAGTCATTAAATGATTTGTGCCTCTAAGATAATTTATTAATTATAATACATTTTGCTTGTTAATTAAAAGATGCAGTTGGCATAGTATTTGATACTGTTGCTAAGTTAATTCATTAGATCCTTTAAAGTAAAAGCTAAGATATGACCTTCCTATAGTGTTATACTTAATGCTGTTGTTCCACACCTACCATAACATGTAACAATGAAATGAAACAGAAAGAGTCCACCCATTACAGAGGAGTCAGGCTATCTAGCTGCTACTAAAGATCTCAAGACAGGTGTGGAAGGAAAATTATTAGATGTAAAATCCGTGTCCACACTCATAAAGAGAAGGGTCTTGTATAAAGGGAAAAGTAGACTCCCGACAGCACAGACTAAATGCGTAAGGAATTTTTATTTAAGCATACAGGCAAATGAGTCAGTGTTCTGTACCACTGCTCTGAAAAAAGCCCTACTTCTTTTCTAACACAAGAGTAAAAAGTAACAGATAACCTGAATTAACCTGCACTGGGTTGTTTTTCATTTAGAAATGTACAGTGTGTAGGTCTATAATGAATGTGTTTTGATTGAAGTAGCTTGTAGTTAGAGCCCTACTGGAAGTCCTGTGATGAAAATGCTTCTTCATCTGTGTCTCACTGCCTGAAGAGTCTTGCTGCTGGGATTATTGACAGTGGTTGACAGAGTGGGGAACTGCAGCTACTTCCACTCAGTCAGGAATCTGAGATTTTCCCAAGGCAAAGAATTATTTTTTGCTTTTTGGATATACTTGATATTTGTGTTGCCTTGGAGAATATGATGGAGAACACTTCTGCAATACAGATCTAGCAATATCTGGAGGAAAAATCAGTTAGGATGTCGTCTTTGGTCTAGCGGACTTCAGGAAGGCTTCAAGAGATGCAGGAAATTACTGGCATTGCTGACCTCTTCCTAGGTAACGATGCCTTAGCAGCCCCTAACGTGCTGACATTCTGGTTTGCTCTTGCCCAGTACTACCCTAGTTTCACCAAAGGTCCTCACGGCAGAGAACATGTTTGTTTTCCCTGCATCACTCATTTATCTGTATAAATCCCTGTTTATTTTTTGATATTTCTTCTTTGGCTAATACCAACATCAACAACATATATTGTGTTTAGGGTACACATGCATTTGTAGCCAGTGTATAGACATGTATTTGGGGCCAGACATCAGAAGTTATTTTGTCTATGGTTGACTCTCATGTATCAGTTTGTTCATTTGCTTTTTTTAGAAACCCAGAAAAACACATCTTATACATTCATTGCTGGGTTTTTAACTAATTGGTCAGCAATTGAAAACGGTGGAAAAATACCGCCATGTGAGAAGATGAGAGCGAAGATCATGTAGTCAGGTCTAATGGCTCTAATGGCATTATTTGGAATAATATGATGTATAAATGAAAGAGGCACCAATTCCTTTTCTATTCATACAGTTAATTCTAGATTTCTGTTATTTCCAAATGTCTGCACAAGGAAATACACTTATACTTTTATGCAAACCTTGCTCGCATCTTCAGGCAACGAAATATATTCTCATTTATATAGACTCCTCCTTTCTAGAAATTCACACAAATAGATTAAAATAAATGGTAATAATCTAATTGGTTATGTAGAAAATGGTCAACAGGTGAGACATTATTTCTAGCCGTATTTTTCATCTGATTCAAAGACTCTTGAAACCAAATGGTATTATTATAGATTTCACTTTTTCGTTTTTGATTTTCTATTATGATGTTCTTTTTCAAAACATAACACCAATGTCAGTAGAACACGAGAGCAACATTCTTTCAGAATTATACTGGGGCACAGTGGTTACATTAGAAAGTGACGTGCCACCTTGATTCCTTTTTAGGAGTCTATATCAGCTAAGGATACTGCAATAAAATGTTTAGTCATGAAGGACAACTGGAAGGTGCTGTATTGTGTCAAAGCAGAATTGTAATTGAGTACACCTGGGTGGTACATAATTTATCTCAAAAAGAAAGCTTTCCCTCACTTCTTACCCTACTTAATTCCAGTTAGTCGGATATAAATTTTCTTACTGTGGGCATGAAAGTCCTGTTTACCCAGATATTTAAAAAAGCCCTTATCAGTCCTTTAAAGCAGAAGTTCAAATCAAACCACTGTCAAACCTGTCAAAAGCATATTTTTCAGCTCTTTAGGAAGAAGGAAATGTGAAATTTTAATGATAATAATTGGAATTGTTTTGATAAATGACACAATACAATGTAATTCTTTAAGGAGAAAGAATAATCATGAATGTCTTCCTTCATGTCTGTTGCACTGTTTGTTAAAAACAAAATAAATAGATATGCATCCCATGTTAGATATGAAAACAGCTTCACTAGAAAGGAAAATAGAGGCATCAGAAGGATAAGGACTTTCTGAAGCCAAGAATGTGAGTAAATATGAACAGAAGGACTTTAGGGTTATTTGGGGTTATCACAGCAACCCAAATAAAATGGATTTTAATGTCGATCTGTTTTTGTGAGATGCAAATGAAATGCACAGATGCCTTAGAGAGGATCAAATTTAACAACTCTGAAACTTTGTATATTTAAAAGTGTAATATAAATTTTAATTGGTATTTCCATATGGGAAGTTCTGTGAATGGGGCTGTGGAGCTCACAGAAATATCATTTATGCCAGGATTTGTGGCACTGGGGCTAATGAGAAGTGTCTCACAAGGACAAAAAGGAAAGCTGCTATAAACAGTGGGATCAGTACCACAGCAAAATGCTGACTTCCATCCCCTGCCACCTTCCATGAACTTCAGCCCTCCTGCTCCTTTTCTGTAGCACATTATAACCATAATTTTTTTGGAAGTTTGGACCTGTGTGGGATTTGGGAGAATATATGTGGAAAATAATACGTTTGCTTTATGTTTCCTACTATCACACGCGACAAGACTTGCTGATCAGATGATGATTTGTCTTTTTTTCTTAAGGAACCGTTGGCCATTAAAAGTCCTTAAGTACCTTTAAAAAAATTACTCCTAAATAAACCTTAGTGAATCAGCTGAAAAATTACCATTATCAAGTTTCTTGTTACAAAGACGTATTTTGAAACAAATGAAATTTTACTCTAGGCTTTCACTAGGCAAAAAACAGTACTCAGGGGAGTCTTGAACAGTGGCCAGAAAAATATGAAAAAAAAATAAATTAAAGAATGATTACATGTATGTGTTCACATAGCAGGCGGGTTGCTGAGATTGTGGTGATTTTTATTTACTCTTTGCTCTCAGTCTACTGAGCTTTTAAAAGTGGGATCTGCTAGATGATCAGCCATTGACAAAATTTATGATATTTTGGAATTTTGGGGGGAAAAAAAAGTAAAGATCATTGCAATTCAGACAAGGTGTATTTAGCAAACACAGCTTCCCCTGGAGCTTTGTACTCCACGTAATTACATTCCACATACAGTAATTGAAACTTGTGAATACATCAAACTGTGTGTTTTCACAAACCAGCAGTAATCAACTCAAATTATTTAAATTCACTATTTGACATAATTGCTATAAATATGACAGAAAAAGATATTTCTAGGGTGAATTACTTCAGAACTATATCAAACGACTACCTAGGGAGATAACTGCATTGTGTTCCTATGGAAATCTGCAAGATAGCAACACTCAGTACCCAATTCTTGTTTTTCCACAAACTCTATTTAGATTTACTAAAAGATTTACTAAAATGGAAGGGAAAGCTCTGTGGTCTGGGACCATCCATGTACCTCTCTGATTCAGAAATTACCATAAAATCAAGCAATTGGAAACTGCTGGCCAGAAGCTCAGCAGCTGTCAGCAGGAATAGCTCTACTGAAGTCAGAAAAAGCAATGCTGATTTTTACCAACGGAGAGTCGAAATTGCACTTCAAGGGAGAATACCCAGGCTGGTTGCCCTACATTGTTGCAATAGACTTGTCACCTCCACAAAGCCTAGTCTAAGACCAGAGATTGTACTATTTGTTGTGCATTTCATGTGTGACAGAAATGGCTCTTTAGGGGTTCATGAAAGCCAAACGCTGATTGTAGTTTCCAGTCCTTATGAACCTTTGAGATGGCATCAGTCCCTGAGAAAAAGATTTCTCCAACCCGTTTTCTTTGAGAAGTGATCTGCGGAATGAAAGGGAAAGGAGAGGGCAGGGGGATGGAATGGCTCTGGATATCCTAAATTATGGTTGAATGTTTCTTAACATGAGGCTGAGGAGTTCATTTATCTCCACCTGATGGCTGGCTGGCAAAAAGGCACGTGGTATAATCATTGATAATGTGTATTACTGATGGTGAAAAGAATAAATACAGTCATTGACAGAAATAGATGCGTAAGAAAACATTTGTACCTTGGTATTAGGAGTCATGAGAACTTTCCAAGGGTGTTTTTCAACAACTCTGTTCTAACTACTCTTTGATAATCCCTGGAGGCAAGATGAATTAATGAAGAGGAAAGAAAAAGCATAAAGCCATGCAGATAAATTTTTCATCCCTTTAATTACATGTGTGGATTAAAAAAAAAAAAAGGGGGTAAAAAAATGCATATGCAGATAATGCCCCAGTTGTATCACAATTGTTAAAGAGTAATCCAACCACCCAACACATATATTACTGCAGTAGGAAGACAGAAGGAGCAAGCCTTAAAAGGGGTTGTTATCCTGCTTCTGACTGTATGGTGCAAGACTGAACTTAAGCTTATTAAATCTTGTTTCTCTTTGTAAGTTCCCTCAAAACTCAGAGCTCCCTGTAGACATTTCCTACAGTGGTGCGCTGGAGTGGCTGGATGCCGAGAAATGTCTTAGAAAGGAGAGCTAATCTGTTTGGCATTATCTTTCTTTGTTTATTTTAATGGAGATATTATGCTTTTCTTCTGCAAAGAGATTGATCTGTACATGTATACATAGCTGTAGAACCACAATCGTTTGCTTAGAAAAAGCCACAACATATATATCTAGTTTAAGAAGAAATGATACAAAGAAAGATGTAGCTAAACACCCCAATTATGGAGCACAGATCATTGCTTCAGCCTGTTTCACAGGTTTGAGAAGTGTTGGCCTGACAAACCAACACAACTATTGTTTCTCAAAAACCAAAGCTTGCTCTAGCTGCAGAATGGCCACTTGAGCTGTCAAGTGGCATGAGAGCAGCTGAAGTTAAAAATAGCCAAATGTTCTTTTTAATCAATACAATGATTTAAACTGATGTTACATTTACCCTCTATCCAAAGCCTAGAGTCTGAGAAAAAGCCTCAAGCCATTGTGCATTGAGACACATAAATAATTTTGCAGAGAATTTACATGGAATTCAAAGTATTCCAAAAAGTAGAATTAATGTAAAAATGACAGTTAACACATTGTAAGAATGGGAGATGCTCAAACAGAATGAAAATGCAGCAAGGGCAGCACGTTGTGCCTTATAATAAAGAGCTGACACACAAAGCAGACTGCTTCACTGGAGGGTATGTAGCAGGGGGTTTGCATCACTTCCACACGTCACATTCCCAGATGAAGCACATAAATAAACATGTCACCCTTGCATCACATGTCCTCCCACCAGACTGTCATTGTAGTGAGGTGCACGAGTAAAACTGGAAACCTGGATGGCAACGGGAGGATCTTGGTTTGTACAAAAGGATGGGAAGAAAAGAATTTTGACTTAGAAACTCGCTATGGTTCGTCAAGCTCAACAAAGCCTTGTCTCAAGCACAGGGTGGAGAGAGAAGATATACAAGGTCCAGGTTAAAGCAAATGGCTTTTATGGACTTAAAATCATCTAGGAATCAAACAATTGGATTTTAGTCTTCTAGATCTTCTTTTTGCTCTCCTATTAGGGCAATTAGTCGTTGTGTCCATTCCCTGACCCCAACCTCAGGCAAATTTACTCCTTCCGTAGGAAATAAAGAGGCCTTGGAGAAGTGCAAAAATCTTTGGAATGTATGGAATACAGTTAACACACACGAAGACATGGTCCCTGCCCTGTAAGAAGCTATAAAGATGTTTGGAAAGGAGAATTATGGGGTTTCAGTGTATATTACATAAAACCATATAGATAAACACAATTAATGTTATGTATTTCTTCTCATTTTCCTTTTTTTTTTCCTTTTTTTTTTTTTCAAACTTTATGCTACTCAGTGAACTTAGAGAGGGAAACGACAGATAGTTGCAGTCAGACCTGGTTTTATACAGACATTTTACATATTCATAGCATGTATAGATAGATAGATAGATAGATAGATAAGGGTAACTAGGTCCAAGGTCTTTCTAGGGAGTCAAGTCAGGAGTAGCACAAGACAGGGCTGTAACATAGGGCAGAGGTCCATCCAGGAGATGGGACCAGAGACATGACTGGAGACTGGCTACCTAAAACATAGGTCCGAGGTCCAGCCAGGACAAGGCTGGAGACAGGCGCACCTATGGCATAGTTCAGAAAGGGACCCTGTGCAAGGAGGGAAGGTGAAGGCCCCAGGTAAGGCTGAGCAAGGCAATTATTGCTAATTAGTGTTCTCAGTTTCCTGACATAAGGATTGATAAATGTAAATTTAGTTAATTATATGTTATTTTTTAATTGATTTCATATTGGTATTACTCCTGTCAGCAAACCAAAAAGATTCCTGGTTGGTAGGCAAATTTTACATTCCACATGAGAAGTCATATTTTAATTTAAAATATGTTATTAAATGCATATGGCTGGGAACAGAAGGTAGGGAGTTTCAGAAGTGTATGTTCTTGTACACACCTTGTTAGAGTTATGTAAGACAAAGCCTCATTTGAAATGTGGTGATTTCAGATTCAGTAATGGGTGTTCACAGGTAGGCTGCCTGATGTCTCCTTCAATATTGCTGTAGAAGCTTAGACCCTTAATTGAGGTTGGCCCTTCTGTGAGTTTGTGGTGGGTTTGACCCTGGCTGGACACCAGGTGCCCACCAAAGCCATTCTATCACTCCCCTCCTCAGCTGGTCAGGGGAGAGGAAATACAAAAAAAGGCTTGTGGGTCAAGATAAGGACAGGGAGATCACCCACCAATTACAGGCAAAACAGACTCGACTTGGGGAAATTAATTTAATTTATTACCAACCAAATCAGAGTAGGACAATGAGAAATAAAAACTAAATCTTAAAACAACTTCCCCCCAGCCCTCCCTTCTTCCCTGGCTCAACTTCACTCCCGATTTCTCCACCTTCTCCCCCTGATTGGTGCAGGGGGATGGGGAATAGGGGTTGAGGTCGGTTCATCACACGTTGTCTCTGCCTCTCCTTGCTCCTCGGGGGGAGGACTCCTCACACTCTTCCCCTGCTCCAGTGTGGGGTCCCTCCCACAAGAGACAGCTCTCCATGAACTTCTCCAATGTGGGTCCTTCCCATGGGCTGCAGTTCTTCACAAACTGTTCCAGCGTGGGTCCCTTCCATGGGGTACAGTCCTTCAGGAACAGACTGCTCCAGCGTGGGTCTCCCACAGAGTCAAAAGCCCTGCCAGCAAACCTGCTGCAGCATGGGCTTCTCTCTCCAAGGGGCCACAGGTCCTGATAGGAGCCTGCTCCAGCACGGTCTCTCCACAGGGTCACAGCCTCCTTCAGGCATCCACCTGATCCAGCGTGGGGTTTTCCACAGGTTGCAGGTGGATATCTGCTCCACCGTGGACCTCTGCTCCCCTGTGGACCTCCATGGGCTGCAGGGGGACAGCCTGCCTTACCAAGGTCTTCTCCATGGGCTGCAGGGGAATCTCTGCTCCAGAGCCTGCAGCACCTCCTCCCCTCCTTCTTCACTGACCTTGGTGTCTGCAGAGTTGTTGCTCTCACATATTCTTACTCCTCTCTTCGGCTGCAGTTGCCCAGTTTTGGTTTTTGTTTTTTTTCCCCCTTCTTAACTATGTTATCCCAGAGGCACTACCACCCTCATTGATGGGCTCAGCCTTGGCCAGCGGTGGGTCCGTCTTGGAGCCAGCTGTCATTGGCTCTATCAGACATGGGGGAAGCTTCTATCAACTTCTCACAGAAGCCACCCCTGTAGCCCCACTGCTACCAAAACCTTGCCACGCTAACCCAATACAGAGTCCATCGGCAAAGAAAATTAAGCATGACTGTTTATATTAAATTTGTACTAGCAACTGCTCTCAGAATATATTTGTTGGACTTAAAAATGCTAAATATCCTGGAACGCGTAATCCTGGGGTATCTTAAATTTCAGAAAACAGTAAGAAATTCCAAAATAATGCTAAAAAGACATGATTTGTATCTCACTGTTCTCCTCAGCTTATTTACAAGGAGGCTTATTGCTATTATGGTTACAAGTTCTTTCAGAATTATAATGTAGCTTAACAAATAGATTTGTAGCAGTGACACGTGCTAATGGTTGGGTTATGGTCTGAAAATGTGACACTCCTATTAACACATCTCAGTTTAGGTTCCCTAATGAGCATTCAAGTTGATTTTAAAAGACAGTGAAAAAAAAGTTATTACATATCAAACAGTTGCCACTTGTTCATTTAGCATGTTTACTGAAGATGAAGAGCAACAAGGGCTGTTCTCATCTGCATGGAGTCTATCTACCGAATCTTCCAGTGGTGTCTGTTAGCACAGCCCCATTTAAACCAGCTGCAGATTTACTTTTGGGCATGCAATAACCATACCAATTGAATGTAATCCAGTTTATCAAAACCTTTCAATCATTCAGATTTAAGGAAATATTTATATTCATTGTTTGAGCTTCTGTATTGCTCCAAATTAGATTTCACTAATAGGTAAATGAGATGAAGACAACTGGATTTTAAAACATCAGGTGTGCCTCTTGCCTGTAGTGTAAAGTGGCATCCATTATATTATAGTATTGGTCCTAAAAGCTAGTGTCATACGTGCTACCTGAATGTATTTTCATCATCCTCTTAGGGACATGCTGACAAATTGTTCTTTTGTACTATTTTCCTGGAAGGCTTGACCACAAGAAATAGGTCTGATTTTCTATTTACTCTGATTTTGCATTAACAACCTCCAGGACTCTATTTTTGGAGAAATTCACAATTTTCCACTAATAAATGAAACAAAAGACTTGAGTGCTGATATTATGAATTTTCTTCTAGGGTATTCCAACCTGGACTTCATAGAATATCTTGTTAACTCTTTCTTGAAAGTTCTTCTAATTTCCTTCTATCTAAAGTGATTTTTTTATTTTACAGCCACACTAAGTAGGCATAATTTGTGAGTTAAAGCAGCAGAATCTTACACGTTCTTACACGTTGAGGCCCTCTTACTATTCTAAATTGCATCATTCTCCTGATGTTCTTTGCTGCTATTTGCTGCAATTTTCATACTGTATAAGCCAAGACTGGGAGTCTAGCTGTTAGACACTATCTTGATAGTAGATTTGGAGCTCCTATTTCTTTTCATACCTTCTTCGGCTTAACTGGACAGGTTGTAAATCCAGCTTACCTTCTGGTGCTCAATGCTAGCATCCTCGTGATCAGCCTGGTCTGCAAGACGAGGAGGAACATTCAGCCCTTTAAGACAGGATAGCCATTTGGAGCTTTGGGAGAGAAAAAGTACATTTTTTTCAGAATAACCACATTGTTTCATATATGCTAGGAGTTTCCTTCTTAATTTCATATGCTCATCTGAGCTTTAGGGTTCCCACTTCAATGGTTTAGTGGCTTCTTATGTTCTTGTCAGAGAGGGGCCAGCAGAGCAAAGAGTAGTGATACCGATATCCTTCAACATGTAGCAGAGGATAAATGCAGTAAAATACCTAGGCAGATGAGGGAAGGATATCTTCTGAGCACATAACATGTATAATCCTAAAGAAAACTGTACATAAGATTGAAAACAATACATACACATTAATTTATTGAAATTGCATAAACTAACGGGGTGTTTTTTGAGTGTAACTTGCAATTTAGATGTCTGTATTTAAAAGTCTGACACCACCTTTTTAAAACCTAATGCATTTTCCTTTGTGCTCTACAAATACCAAGTGTAATGCTTTGATTTCATTTTATAAGCGCTTTCACAAACACAAACTCCGACGCTAATCCTTCCTCAGTGTGTTCTGGTAAAATCATAGTCCTGGCTTTGAACTTAGCATGCAATATGTTTCTGCACACAGAGTGAACAGCTCAGATAAGAACAAGTATCTTTATCTCACCTTAGCTCAGGTGGGATTTACGTACAAGGAACTGCGTACTGCTTTGGGACCACATTTACTGTTTGCGGGAACAGCAACAGCTCTTTTTTCTTTTTTCCTTTTTTTTTTTTTTTTTTGCGAATGCCAACATCTCATGAGCCTCTCTTTAAGCCTCTGTAGGTTTCAGTGAGCAGTGTTGTGGAGGCTGAATATACAGGTATTGAAGCTCCAGCTGTATGACTCTCGGAAGCTATTTTCAGCATTGGGGGGCTGAGTAATACAGCAAGGTAGGACAACTGCTTAGCAATCCTAACAGACAGAAAGGAAACACGACTGTGGACATAGAGCTTCATCTGATCAGTGTTACACAAAGTGGGGCGATGTAAGGCGCTTGGATGTGAAATAATATCTGTAGCTGGCTGTCAAAACCTTCCACCAGATAGCCCCACCCTGAAAATTTGCTTTTTTTAATGCACATGTTCACAAATAGTCTTCCCCTCGAGTGACTGGCCAAGTGCATAACATCCTTTTTCCAGCCATTAACGAGAAGTCAAAGTCACAATATAGCCACAAAAATGAACATGGGGAAAAAGGCTTCCCATAACCTCAAAAATTACTATGGGAAGACAAGCTTCCTAATGATGGGAGATGGACCCACATTTAATTTTGTCATGTCACTAACATTAACTATAATCTGTGCTAGAGGCCTAGGAAACAAAAATATCTCAACCTGCCAGTTATCCTTATAACTGGCCTTACCTGTCACCTAGGAAATCCTAAATCGATTCCCGGAATGTGGGAGGTATAGAAAAAGGATTGCTTTTTAACAGACCTATTTCTTTTACTTCTCTACATATTCAGTGCTGGCCCTAGCCAAAGCTGGAACACAGGGGAAGGCAGATGTCCGACCTGAGGTATTGTACAGCCCTATCCTGCTGCACCCTCTCTGCAGCATGGCCAACAGCCGTAGCATTACTGCTGGAGTGTAATCCCGTTAAACCCACAGAAAGAGCATGCACACACAGTGCAGAGAAAACAGGAAGGGCTCAAGAGGTGAAAGCCACCAACTGGCTGTGGTTAAATCTCATCTTCTGTTCGCAGATTTGACGCTATGGGAGTGCAGTACCAAGCTGTGCCGTGGCTGTGGACCTCAATTCTGCAAAATTTAAGAGACAGGATTACAGGACAGTCGGCCATAATCTATTCTGCATTTTGTCTTCTCAAGGTAGCTTGTAGAGGGGTCACTATCTGCATTGGCAGGGATTGAGTGGGAGCCGAGCTCAGTCTTCCTTGTGCAGTGTGGTGTTATCTCAAAATAACAGTAGAATCAGAATTATTTTGGTTGGAAGAGACCTTTAAGATCATCAAGTCCAACCATTAACCAAGCACTGCCAAGTCCACCACTGAACCGTGTCCCTCAGCACTACATCTACACATCTTTTAAGTATCTTGAGGGAAGGTGACTCCACTACTTCCCTGGGCAGCCTGTTCCAATGCTTGACAACCCTTTCAGTTAAGAAATTTTTCCTAATATCCATCCTAAACCTCCCCTGGCACAACTTGAGTACGTTGCCTCTTGTGCTATCACTTGTTACTTGGGAGAAGAGACCGACCCCTACCTCTCTACACCCTCCTTTCAGGTAGTTGCAGAGAGCGAGAAGGTCTCCCCTCAGCCTCCTTTTCTCCAGGCTGAACAACCCCAGCTCCCTCAGCCGCTCCTCACAAGACTCCTGCTCCAGACCCCTCACCAGCTCCGTTGCTCTTCTGTGGACACGCTCCAGCACCTTAATATCTTTCTTGTAGCGAGGGGCCCAAAACTGAACACACTGCTCGAGGTGGGGCCTCACCAGTGTTGAGTACAGAGGTACAACAGTTTTTGGGGTTATTTCCTGGAAATGTTAAACTTCTCAGTGCAGATTATGTGCTTGCTGGTGCTCTGGCTCTGATCCAGTCTCACACGTAGCCCATCCCACACCAGGAGACAAAGCCAGGAAAACTTCTCCCTGTCTTTGGAGAGAGCTTCCCTGAGGTAACGCTGCTCTACCTTGGAGGCAAATACAAAGTTGATTGGATATATATTGTTACATCCTAACCTCATACTATAGATCCTGTACAAGTGATACATGGAAAGCATTTCTGACCTGTGTTACTCATCATACTACAAAGAAATGTGTGTTGTGCTTTGCCCTTTTCTCAACTGGAATGACCTTCGCTTGGATAACATTATAGCCGTTGTGTGGGCTAGAGACAGGTTAGCCTTTAGAAAATGCTTTAAAAACGTTTATCTGGGTGCTGTATGAAGTATCTTTGGAGTTTTGGCATGTCCCCGTCATTTTTACTTATATCATCCTGTCTTTCACTTCCATTCTAAGTGCGGCTGCAGGTTTCTCATGGCAAATTAAAGAACTGGCAACGGGAAAAGTTCCCCCAAATAATGGAAATCCCATCAGGATGTACAAAAAAAGCAATGGAATTTTACAGACACCTTAATTTTTATTTTTTTTAATTTTTGTTTCTTTCCAAAATGGACCCTTATTCATATGTGAGGGGTTGGTAGAAATGGACTGTATGACAAATAGTTTCCTTTAGCTCAGCCTGTAAAAATATGATGTTTATGTGGATTTTTTAGATATTTTCTTTCCTTTGGCACTTGGTACCACCTGCATTTATTGCTAGGCATGAGGTGTTCAGACCTCTCAGCTCTACTTCCCAAACCAGTCTTGATGGTGTTTATCTTTCTTTTAATGATTGCTATTTAAAATATCTGTGCTTTTTAACATTAGCTGATTTTTTTTTTCTTCTCAGTTATATAGGAAATTGAGTTATCTAAGTAGATACGTAGATATGCAGTAGCTATTTGCACATTTTCACATTTTACATAGTAGGTATCTTACCTACTCATCCTCAGACTGCTTTATGCATTTATAGATTGGAGGGAGGGGGCTCATCTCTGATACCACTGCTGGCCTTTGCTTTTGCTGTTCGGTCTCGTCTCATGACTTACACATGAGATACTTATTCACCTACACACTCACAGATCAGAATAAAAATTCCAAAATATCAAAATGTCACTGGAGAAAGAACAGGGAAACCTGTCAGGTACTCTAGGACACTGATGACAACTATGACTACAACCTCTGGTGCTCTGACAATGGTATAAAATAAAGATCCTGTGGATGATGGATCTTATGTTGCCATAAATTCAGTAGACCTTTTTTTCTTCCAAACCCTTGTGTAAGGACACTCAGGCAAAATGGCTATAAAAACAATGCAGCTGAGAAAGGAGAATATTTTCAACTTGTTTTGCATTCACTCCATGCAGGGTGAATAATGAACAGAACAATGGATTATTGGTTGGAATTCCTCCGGGTGGACTTTTCTTACACAAATTTTTGATGTCCAAAGACAACATTGGCTAACGCCAACATAGGCATAAGCATATATGTGTCATCACCCCCCACTGAGGAATTCACCTGAGCACTGTTTCCAAGTTGCACTTTCAGCAGGGCACAATTATTGCTGGCAAATACTAACATACCCCTTCCTTCACACTTTGTTTGTTACCTCATCCACCTAATCTTATGGCCAGACATGTAAAAGAAATTCCCTTCTTCAATGCAAAGTTCTCTCCTTTCTTTAACTTTCTGTGACAAAGACGATGTCCTATCCTAAACTCGTCTCCAGGGAACATGTTTATAGTTTGGTTTCTTTGTGTGCTATTCCCTTTCCAGATGATTGCAAGCAAATTTAATAGCTAGATTTCAAAGTCATCTTGTCTCTTGAGCTTGGTCCTTATAGTTTAGGAGGTGTGAAAGAAGCAGAGAGACAATCAAAACTGATGGCTTCCTATTACTGTATAATGTGTTTCCATGAATATGAAGTAATTTGTTTTTAGCATAGGCAAGAAAATATTTTTGCTATCTTCTGCCATTGATTTCCAAGCTCTCCAGCATAACATTGGTTATTCAGTTCCCCAGTGCCTTCGAATTACACGTGGATTTCATTTAACCTAATCTCAGGATCAGGACTCATCTGTCTATATACCGATTTCTTGTACCATTTGAGATATCCTGATATACCTGAGACATCCTCACGGGTGTCACGGATATAACACAGGAGATTTGTGTCCCATCAGAGCACTAGCTGAACGACAAGTTCACATAGATCACATAGAGATATATAAATCCTGGTGTCTGAATATGGAACTGAACCCCACCCTGAAAGTTACATGAGGTCAATCATAACCTTGGAAAAACCACAAAACGCCACCCTACTTTAGCCAACTATGCCCATAACCAACCTCTAATACTAAAAGGGGTTCATAAGATGATGCAGGTATTTTCACATTTCTGATATGAAGTTTGACACCCTTTAGCATAATTTAATGTTATTTTCACAAGTATGATTTTTGCACATTCCTTACACCCTTAAAAAAAAATTAAATATTAAGTATGGACTTTCAGGTAAAGAAAAACGTAAAGTTTGGTGTAAACTTCACCACAAATGATAAATAGTTTTTCCTAGGTCTAATTGTCTGTGTGTTTGGTTGACTCCCAAGACCATTTGTAGCAGCACCATCTAGGGGCTACAGCTAATAATAGTGCTAAAATGCAGGGAAATTTCCAAAAACATTTTTCTCTTTCACTGGCACAGCTACATAGTTGAATAAGATTCATTTGGAATTTTAATATTTCTTTGTTCAGTGAGCTTCAGTGACTCATTTTTTTTTTCTGAAACACAGAGATGGGAGAAAAAAGAAAGAGGTTTTGACTTGATTTCTAAATGAAATGTCTCAGTGAAAAGCTGTCTCCACTGAAAGCAATGTGAAAGCTTCCGTTGATGTCTATGAGCTGAGATTTCACTTGATTACTTTTCCTATTTAAACACATTCTTCTTTTAATGAAATACATTTACATCTATAACATCTGAGACAGACAATTCTAAGGCTTAATCTTTCTGTAGCATCTTTAAACTTGAGTTGAAGAGTTGAAAGCAAATCAGAAATAATAACCAGACATTTATGCTTTTGCTCAAGAGACTGTGCAGAAATGCATTGCTCTGTTTTGGCTGTTTCCCTTCCCTTTCCAATACATAAAACATTTCATCCATCAGTAGCTACTGCCTGAAAGCCCAAAAAACCTCCATAAATCCTGGATTATCTCTGTAGTCTCTAATAAGAAAGAAAATATTTGAGGCCTGACCTCCTCCTCCTTAAATTTCCTAGTGAAAGCACAAGTAACTAATCATATCAGTAGAATTAATGCGATAGAATTAATAGCATCAGAAGAATTATAAGCAGATATAAGGGTCCAGCTTCAACAATCATCTGCAACAATCATCTGCTACTTTTGTTTTTCCCTCCTACCTAAATTAAAGGTTTTGGGTACAGGAATACTCATGATAATGTGCTCATTATTGGCAATTACTAAGCCTTTAATGGATTTTTAGAATAAATTACCAAATAGTGCAGAAAGCCAAGACACTGTGAAGAAAACGCATGCTTGCTTTAATATTATTATTAACTTCAATTAGGTTAAACCAGGAATGGAGGTAATACTTACCATGCTTTTTTTTTTTTTTTTTTTTTTAAAAGCATGAAGTGGGGAATAGAAATAATAGCAGATCAGAGAGGAGGAAGAAAAGAGGACTGAGGGGCCTATTGAGATGTTTGAGCTTGCTGTTTAGCAGGTGCGCTTCCAGATTTCATCTCGGACTGCCAGAAGCTCAGTCCTGGACAAAACACACTAAAAGCTGCCAGAGCATCACCAGTCTGTGTTTGACATAGTGACTGGGAGAATTCTTTGGCGTGGGACTTGGCTGAGGAATACCCAGTTTAGCAGTTTGCATGAGGATTAAGTTTCTGCCCTGATACTTTATCTGAAAATATCTGCCTAGCTAGGAATCCTAATGCAAACATTTCCTATCCTTGCTGTTCCATCACGGTGAGTTTTTATGTTGAAGCTAAAGTGCAGCTGATGAAGGTAGGAAGAACTGATTATGAGCTTCCTAAGTGATTTTATTTTGGTTCAAACCAGACACCACTTTTGACCAAGTGGAATGGTTATAGCGTCATAAATTGTTGTGCTGTTAAATTCATCATCTCTCTCTTGGGAAACTAGACATGCTACTCAACTATTAGGCAGTTAAATTGCAAATAGGGGATGTGGCTTCTGCAGGCTCCCATCAAGTCACTCCGGGGAGACTGAAACTTGTAGGGTGGGATCTGGAGCACCTCCCATGGTCTAAAGGGGAATGGTCTGAATAAACCCAACTGTGCCTTTGGAAAAAGAGGTCTGAAAATGCTTGGGTGTGCCACGCTTCTGATTTGAAAGACCCCCCCCCCCCCCATCAAATCTGGCTTTATATCACCTCCCATCGCAGTGGTTTACTTTTAGTTTTGTGAGTCCCGAGCTTGTGGAGAGGAGTGTCCATGTTGTGGGAACTGAATTTCTTCCCACTGCACTTGGAGCGGGGTTGATCCTCACCTTTGTACCCTGGGGAGGTGCAGACAGTCACAGCTGGGCGCATCCTGCACGTAAACAGACAAAGCAAGTAAACAACTTTTATTTGGTGACAGGTTATAGGGCCTGGGGCTTCTTTGGGCTCAAGGTATTCTCATTCCATTTGTGAGGGGTTTGCCTTGGTCACTTGCTCTTAATTTTCATTCATCATAAATATCACGTTGACTTCTTTCAATACAAATACACTTCTGTTGCGTTTGATATTTTTGTTGCCCGAAAACTGCATAGCTGCATTTGAATCTAAGAATAAAGATGTCACCAAGCAGGTTGTTATTTTCCTTTTTTTATTGCTTAGCCAACTGTAATGTCTTCATGTGCGTTTCACTGTGTATGTCTATACTTACCTATGAGTTATTACAGAAATCACCTGATAATTTCACTGTTACTGATTTGTCAATAAACTTGTGGGAAAGCTGTGTGATTTCTTTTAAATTCTTTTTTTTTTTCCCTCAGGGAAATTAAGGAAGCTTAAAATACTCTTTCCTCCAGCATTATACTAACACGCAGTTGTCTGTGAAAGCACACCCACCAGGGCGAGAAATAATGGCATGAATACATTCCATATGGTGAATGAATGTTTATGGAAACACCTTCACAATATTTGCTTATTTCTTATGAAGAACTGTTGTTTAGGGATAATAAAAAATATTAGTAGAAATTATGAAGAAAAGTACAGCCACAGAAAGCACTATTATTTTGTGTGGTTTAGCTTCTTAACAGCTTGGCTTTACCTTTGTATCTGCTTCCTGATTATTATTATTCTATCAATGGTGATAAAAGTGAAGGAGAAGAAACAATTGTTTAACTGTACTCATGCTTTTACTGAACACATTTCTATGTGAGATTAAAATCACCGTACAAGTGAAGGTATTTTTAACATTACAATGCACTTAAATGCCTATTGCTCTGCACAGCCTACTTAGACAGAATTTCACTGTTGTAATTCTGCCCAGACCCCCATCCTGATGGTGTTAGAGGCGATGTTTTCCAGATCACTTTAATGAAATCCGAATTTGGCTCTATACACAGATTCCGCTGTTTGCATCCATTTTAATCTAGCACCCACCTAGTTGATATTTTGCTGTAGAAAATTCTAGTTTTGAATAGAAGTTGCTTGATGTCAATAGAGTGGGAGCAACCACGGACCCATTCAAGGGCTCCATGTCACAGCCTTGCCTGTGACTGCTTTTTCATACGACCCGCAGGTCAGTGTCTACATGATTTAATGCACGTGCCAGTGTTGTAGGGCTCCTCAGAAGGTAGGCAGCCATAAGAGGACGCCAAGCTTCCTGAGTTGCTCTGGGCGTTTATACCTGACCCGCCCGCTAGAAAAAATCAAATCCACATACCCATTTGAAAAAAAAGGCAAGAAGAGTCCTACTGTCCTCTTCACCAGTCTTAAAACATGGTAAATGAAGTAAGCATGAGCCCTCAGGTGTGTAAAATTGCATATATATTTATGTACTTGGCTGAACTGGGATTTTCTATTGACACAAATGGAAAGGGAAGGAAGGAAAGGGTTTTCCTCTTTAAAACATTCAAAATCAAAGGTGTTTGCTGCAGCAAAGCCATCATCAAATCTCAGTGGCAGGTTACAGAGAATTCAAAATATGAATTTGGCATGTCTTGTTGCAAACAGGGATACAGCTTCTCCTTACTGCCTCAGAAAGAAAGAGCAATGCCTTCCAAAGAAGCAGAAAACAAAACCGGGGTGGGGAGAAGGCTGAGATAGCTGAGCGGTAAATACAGATATAAGCAATGCTTGAATAATTTATATGTGCTGTGTGAAAGAGAATTTCCATCTTAGCCGTACAAATTCTGCTTGATCTGCTTTGCTACACATTTACATATCAGATCTGAAGGTCATTGAAGAGTTACAGGGCAGAACCTTTCCATTGTGTTAATCACTTACAACTCTAATTTCACACTACATCAGTCCTTTTTACTTGGGCTCACAGAGCCTACTACAATCTCTCTCTAAAATTCTTATAGACAAAAATACTTTCCCACTTTTGCACACCAGCTGCTCACAATACTTTCCGTGTTTCAAAACACGGAGCATCAGTGGTTTCCTAGATAGAGAAGGGAAACATAAACAACTATGGAAAAACAATTTTTGGGTAAGCTGGAAGTGGTTTCGCTTCTGGTGCCTTTCAGGACTCCCCAAGGCATCTCTGAGTGTATTTAGCTGTCAGTAATTCTGACCCTGAAGGTATATGGAAATTAGGAGATTACCAGTCATTTTAGCAGTGAAGTGGGGAAGTCATCTTCCCAGAGTAGTAAAGGTGCAAAAACCCCTCGCTGGCAGCTATAAGCATTTGGTTTTGAGATGGAGCTGCATCAGGTTAGGAAGGATTAGATTAGATTGACTCAATACTCAGTCTTTCAGTGTCCAAAATTCACCCTTCTGTATATTTACAAGGGGTCTCATTACAACCTCCTAGCTTGGTGCCTGTTTAATCTTCTATTATTATTCAGTCTTCTCAGTAAGTACCAGAGTACAGCAGCTCCTGTTCAATTGATATAAACATGTATGAATCAGATGTTGTCTATAATAAGATGTATATCACTACATCTAATTACACATCATTGCTTCTGAAGGAAAGAAAAGATTTAGTATTAGATCATTACTTTTCCAGACAGAATAAAATATTTCCCACTGCCTTAATATCCTGCTTTAAAGATTATCAAATAGTATGTATTTTCTTTTGGATTTTTCCATGTTCTAACTTTTTCCATATTCAGCCTTTTTTTACTTCTTTTATATATTTTATTTGACATCCTAAATATTTTCTCCATGGTACCCCATGGCACTCTGACCCCTTCATAACTTTATACATTCTTAAGTACTCATGCAATTTTTTTTTTTTTTAATTTAACAAAATGCAGAAATACAAGCTAAAATCCATCCCTAAGCTGCAAAGAAATTTTAAAACTGCTTTTAAGTGCACCGATGATTCAAGACCTTAACCTTATTAGGAGCAAACATTAGAGGAAAAGCCTTTATCCTCTGTGTGAAGCTATACATAATTGGGACATTTCACAAATAAATATTGTTAGCCTGCTCATTTTTTCAGTTTCTTCTCTCTAAGCTTCTTACTGCGCATTAATTTCAGCCAGGCCATATGATACCCTGGAAATCAATGTAATATTTCAGGTAGGCTTCACCAGAATATTCTGTGTAGATGTTAATTATTTTTTTTATTAAAGTTAGGATTTAGAAATAAAAATCCATGGTGATTTACACTTCCTTGTAATTAGATGTAAAAACTGGGATTTCTTCCATAGTGCACTGTGGCTTTGCTTTGAAGGAAGAGCAATATTTTATACCAGTGATTTCCAATATTTGCCAATTTTCTTACATTTCCTTGTGAGTATCTCTACTGAAACTTCCCATCATGCTCTCTCTGTTGTCATCACTGCAATGCCCATCACTTTCTATAGGTCAAGGACTTTTGCATGAGTTTATCATTTCCCTTCTGTTTAACTGCAGTTTACCTGGTGGCTCATTTCAAAGTGACCTTGTGAAAGGGTGTGATGTGTCTGAAGAAGGTACAGCACAAACCAAAAAAAAATCAAGGAATTTATCCCAGCAAATTTGACTTTCCAGAGGAATGAGGTCTCACATCAGAAACAAATATCCCATCACATCCTTCCAAACCTGCTTTTTAAGTGCTTTTGATTATCTATTTCATTGGGCTCAGGTGGCAATTCTCTGGGTCATCACTGAAAGATGAGATTGCATAAAGACAATGGGTTAAATCTTTATTTATGTTTTAAACATATTAAATATGCAGCTCAGGACTAAACTTGGATTTTAACAGCTGTACTTTTTGCAAATAATACCTTCATGCCGACAGCTGGAATTTCCTGGGTTTGAGGACAATCATCCTCCCTCTCATGAGAAATGACTAATTAAAAGTATCTCTTCAATCATTCCTCATCATCCAAAGACTCTCTAGTACTGAGGGACATCTGCACAGGGCCAGGTATGCAACCTTTAGCACAGTCACAGTAAGCTAAAGAAAAAAATATAAACCAAAATCCAACTTACTATCTAGAAGTGTCTCTGAGATGTGATCATTGCCCTGATTCTGAATCTTCCACACTTAAAGATGTTAACATCCAGCACTTTGTTATAAATACATAAGAAGATGCAAAACAATGGTCAAATTTACGTTCAGGTTTTGATCAGCTAGTCTTGAAGATTAGAAATGATGACTGAAACACCTGGTTTATCTTTCATATTTATTGTGCAGATCAGCTGATTTATTGAAATAGCATCAACTGGTGAAATATAATGGCTTCACCCTTGGTTTCAATATTCTTTTGCCTTTGCTTCTGTTTTTAATACTATTTTTGTAGACTATTCCTCATTTTCATGGTAGTAGTGAATTATTGAAATACATAAAACCCCTGCAAAATAATTTTTAGATTGAGTTTATAACTCTTGATTTAGTATTCCAAACTGTCTAGAAGATGGAAGCACAAGTGGAGGGAATAGAGGGTTCACAGTAATAGAAATCAAAGCACTGAACAATAAAGCAAGAACTCCATGGCTCAATAGAGAGCAGAGTTATGGGGAAATTAGGAGACAGCTGACATAGAAGCAAAGCTGACACAGAAGCAAAGCTGAACACTGCAAAGGACATTTACACAGCTTAATAATGCGTAGTTTTTCAAAGCTAAGATATCCAGTCTGAAGAGAAATTCAGATGATTTTACCCAAGAAGCAACAAAAATATTTTTTCTGCTCTTATTCAAAGGTTCTAATGGAATTTCCTAATTAAAAATTTCCAAAATTTCCAAAATTTCCAAAGTGAAGGAATCTTGGATGTTAGTCACAGCTGGGACCATGATGGCTAGAGAACCTATCATGGCAAGCAATGGATTACATCAGTAAAGGCAATCCAATATGCCGAGGAAAACTAAGGAATTGAAGAAATACAGGGAGAGGCTGAGGGAGCTCGTTTATTCGGCTGTGAGCGGAAAATGGTGAGGAGATTTTTGTCTTCAAATACTTAACAGAGAACTATAGAGATGACAAAGCAAAGCTCTTCTCAGAGTGCAAGAGGCCGTGAAAACAAGCTTCAAAAAGGAAAATTCTGGTTAAATATAAGGAGAAAGAGAAAAAAAATCACAATGAGAGTGACTGAGGACAAGAACAGGAGCACCGAGAAGTTTTGCAATCTTCAGGTTTCCCGGTTTTCAAAACTCAACTGGATGAGGCCCCAAGCAAAGTGTTTTAACACATAAAATGGCATTTTTTGAGTGGAAAGTTGGACTGGACGATCTCCAGAGGTCCCTTCCGATCTGTTGTTTTATGTGCATGTGAAAGGGTCTGTACTGACAACATAACTGTGTATACGGTTTTTTGCCAATGCCAAGTTTGAACCCCAACACCATCTAGTTTGGTCTTCCAGATGTTACAGATGTAGCCTATAATTCTGCCAGCCTATGAAAATGACTAGTGATGCACATAACTTAAGCTGAGATAGTTCTTCAAAAGTCATTCCTATGTATTCTTATTAAAAAGCAACAATGTGCATGGTGTAAACAACATATTTAGCCTATTACTTTAATACAAGTCATCTATCAAGCCCACAATAGCCATATAGAAGGAGTAAGTGATTTCAATTTGATAGCCCTCTTCCTCCACATTGTAGGAATATTTTTGATTGCCAAAAATTCAGGTATAATTTAAACCTTCCAGGGCAGATTAAAATTGCAGCTCTATTGGCCAAATGTTGAGAGTACTTTTTCACTCAGATTTAAACAACAGTGTCTGGGATTGTTAAATTGCTTTGCTTTGTTATAATCGGTTTCTAATCTGTGTTACGGTTCTTACTAAGCTACCTTGCTCACAGATTGATAGAGGCTGATGTTGTTGAGCATTTGCCCATGGTCTACAAGCATAATCAGAAAACAGAAATCATTTCAATCAGAAGAGAAGTAATTTTGATTCCCTAAAAAAAAAACTTCCAGGGATGGGGCTTCCACCACCTCTCTCGGAAACTTGTTCCAGTGTCTCACCACCCTCATGGTGAAGAATTTCTTCCTAACGTCCAGTCTGAATCGTCCCATCTCTAGTTTTAATCCATTCCCTCTAGTCCTACCATTACCCGAGATCCTAAAAAGTCCCTCACCAGCTTTCTTGTAGGCCCCCTTCAGATACTGGTAGGCCACTCTAAGGTCTCCTCGGAGCCTTCTCTTCTCCAAACTGAACAACCCCAACTCTCTCAGTCTATCCTCATAGGAGAGGTGTTCCAGCCCCCTGATCATCCTCGTGGCCCTTCTCTGGACACATTCCAGCATGTCCATATCTTTCTTGTAGTAGGGGCTCCAGAACTGGACGCAGTACTCCAGGTGGGGTCTCCCGAGAGTGGAGTAGAGGGGGAGAATCACCTCCCTCGACCTGCTGGCCACGCTTCTCCTGATGCAGCCCAGGATACAATTGGCTTTCTGGGCTGCTAGTGCACACTGACGGCTCATGTTGAGCCTCTCGTCCACCAGCACCCCCAAGTCCTTTTCTTCAGGGCTGCTCTCAAGCCAGTCACTGCCCAGCCTATATCAGTGCTTGGGGTTGCCCCGACGCAGGTGGAGGACCTTGCACTTGGTCTTGTTGAACTTCATGAGGTTGGCATGGGCCCACCTCTCCAGCCTGTCAAGGTCCCTCTGGATGGCATCCCTTCCCTCCAGTGTGTCAGCCACCCCACACAGCTTGGTGCCGTCAGCAAACTTGCTGAGGGTGCACTCTATGCCACTGTCCATGTCGCTGACAAAGATGTTAACCAAGACCGGTCCCAGTACTGATCCTTGAGGGACTCCACTTGTCACTGGCCTCCACTTGGACATGGACCCATTGACAGCCACTCTTTGGGTGCGGCCGTCAAGCCAGTTCTTTGCCCACTGAATTGTCAGTCCATCAAAGCCATATTTTATCAGCTTGGAGACCAGGATGTCATGCAGGACAATGTCAAAGGCTTTGCTCAGGTCCAGGTAAATGACGTCAGTTGCTCTCCCCTTGTCTGTTGATGTTGTGACCTTCTCATAGAAGGCCACCAGGTTTTTCGGGCATGATTTGTCCTTCGTGAAGCCGTGTTGATTGTACCCAATCACCTCTTTGTTATTCTTCTGCCTCAGCAGTGCCTCCAGGAGGATCTGCTCCATAATCTTACCAGGCACGGAGGTGAGACTGACTGGCCTATAGTTCCACGGTTCCTCCTTCTAAATCATCTATAACTGAGATTTCTGCTTTCAGGATCTTTGCTTTTCCCCATTACATGCACTGAAATTAATGTTTGCTGAAAGCAAATAAGAATAAAATTAAATATTTTCTGATACAAATGATAATTGGGCACTTGTCTGATAAGATGGTTTTATTTAAACAAAATGTACTTGTGCAACACTGCATTTCCGATTCTACAATCCTGTAATCTTCAGGCTGCATCTTTTTTCCAAGTCATCATAATTAAAGGCAGGTGTTCAATTTAGCCACCAGAAGGGATTAGTTAATGGTGCAATTATTAGTTGTAAAAGATTTTAATTAAAATTATAAAGTATTTAGTTGTGTAAAATGCGGGTAGATGCTCATCAGATTATTTTTTTTAAGTGCATAGGCACCTATCTCCAATAAAATGAGAAGGACTTCAGCTCCTAAGTATTTTCAAAATGTCATCAGAAGCTTATTTATGTCTCAGAGCACTAATTAAAAGTGTTCCTTTGTGCAAAATTCAAAGTAAATTGTTATCCAAGCTTTCTGGTAACAAATATGTATTACTAATAGAAGTTTAACATCTTCCTTGGTTACTAATAGAGTGGAAAGCATTATATTGTGTTGTAGCATTTTATCCTGATTTTCTTTTTCCAAAGCGAGGACAAAAATGTTTATCAAACGATTCTGACTTATCTACCTTGTTGTCAACAACTTTATCCATTTAGTAGAATGCAGACTTTTTTCCCTCAGTATATACTGAACGCATTTTTCTAAACCACAGAATTTATTTTTTGCCTTTAACTTACACTACCAGGTTCTACACCTCATGAATAATTGCCAATTGCATCATTCTTCGGGTTTTATGAATTGGTCCCAAATTTGCATGAAACATATTGTGCTGTCTTGTAGCATTCAAATTTTTATGGCAAAATTATCGACACGTATGGGAAAAAAAGCACCTTATAACAATGTGTATATAATGAGAACCTTTAAATGAGTCGTTTATACTCAGGAAAGAGAACTTGGAATTGCTAAAGGTATTTCTTTGAAAGACTAAGGTCAGTCTTTGGTATGGTCTGAAGACAAAGAGAATATGGTGCTACAATTAGAAAAGGGGTAAAGAACAAAAGAACACCTCTATTTCATTGAATGGTTCCTTATATGAATTTTGAATGGCACGTGTCCTGGTCATACTAAACAAAAATTAGAAGAAATAGAAGAGTACTGAGAACAATGACACAGGGGATAAGAGGAATGGAATAGCTTGCATGAAGGAAATTGATAAGGATTCTTCACTTTGAAAAAGAGATGAGTGAAATGTATTTGGTAGGATCATAAATGAGGTTCACAAACGTGTGGAAAATACATTTATCACTTCCCAGGATAAGTAGGATCTACCCTTCACTCTTGAAATTATGAATAGGTATATTCAATCGGTGGATATTAGAAATTATCATTCCCAAGAAGTATTTAAACAGTTGACTTCTGTAATGTAGAAAATCATGTGGTAGAAAGAATCAGTTATTACTATTTCTTTTCTGCTCAGGAAGTGATCATTTCCTAAGCTTCAGCTCCTGTCCATGAATGGAAAGAAACTGTTGGACTAGATGGACCTTTGATTTGGCCTATTGTCATGTAGCTCTTAGATACATAGCTGCTGTAAAAATTATAACATGATCACAGTTTGCCTTTTTTTCTTTTTAAACTTATTTTTCCGACAGTTTCACTCAGTTGTCTTCGTTTTTGAGAAATAAACTCATATTCCAAACTTCATGGGACCTTTTTTACAGAATTTTTTTAGATTCATACCTGTATACAGTTGCAGGTTTCATGTAACGGCATTTGTTAAATGATGAATATGCCTGTATATAATACAACAGTCTCATGATTAGGTCATGGAGACCAAAAAAGGACAACATTTAACAAATATTGTATAGAGGCCACAACAGCTCTACCTATTATCCATATTCTGCTAAAAGAACTATATAAGATTTTCATGAGTGTTTATGTTTTTCTACTGATAAATACTATACTTAAATGGCTGAACACTTTACTTACTGCAGGAGCACAGATGCTTTTCCCTCTCATAACTTTTCTCCATATTGTGTCTACTTTCCTCATAAATTGTAAAATGGCTTTGACAAGTACATACTCATTGCTTAATAGTAACTTTATTCCTTTTAAAATCTAAATTAGGATCCTCAGTTTTAGTTTTGGGGTTTGTTTTTGGTTTTATTTTGTTTTTTAACATTCTGACGCATCTCATCACACGCTGTGCCTGTGACGTGCGCACACAATAGACCTGTTAAATGGAGATTTTTGCAAAGTAGCGCCGTTGTCATGGATTCATGCTTTTTAAGAGACCTATATGAATCTCAATGCTGACCTAGCATAAACCCAAGCCATGAATTCAAGGATTTAGCCAGATGAGTCACATTTCAAGAATATACACTAATCATGATGTCCACCACCAGCATAACCTTTGTCCTAGTCATACTAATCAGAAGCTTTTCATATGCTCTAAGCCTGTCTCATCATTTCTGTTAATTGAGAATGGAAATGACAGTCATTTAGAGACCACATCAAGGCAGACCTTCCATGGTAATGGGTGAAAACACACAATGTGATGTATGATGTCTATGATCTCTATGCTTTCCACTTTCAATCAACATCAATGTCTACCTTACAACGCCAGTATGCCTCTTGCACCACCACAGGATCAAGACAAATTAATTGCCATTCGGAGGTCATAGTTCATCTGACATTCCCCCATCAGCTTAGTTTCATCAGCCTTCTATTGTAAATGGAAGTGTTTGCTGCCCTGTGTGTGTTCAGCTAACTCAGACAGTAAGCAGGACACTGTGTCCTTCTGGATCTCTGCCTTCCCCTGCCATTTTTTCTCCTTTTTTCTGTACTCGGAGGCAATTTTGCTGATACAGTAGGAAAGCTTTGAGGAGCCTACTTATTTCTTCTCCAACATGACTATGGGCAGATCATGATAATTTAAAGGTGGATTAGCAGATGGGTACGTTGGGATCCAATAGTACCTCTCTGTGTTTGGGTAATTCTTGTTAAAGAACATAGCAATTCATAGCACTAGCTTATTTAATTCAGCTTTTCAGGCTAGAAGGCATTAATGATCTAACCAAGTAGCTTCAAAGTAATAGGAGCAGAACAGGAACAGAAGGACCATGTTTAAATATAGTGAAACAGGTGTTCCCATTCATAATCATTTGTTATAAATAATGACAAAGTGATAAATAATAAAGCAGCACTGACTTGGGATGGGAAAAGCAAGCCAAAAAGCTACTGCTACTTCAATTGATATGTCTATTTAATCTCTCAGACCTGAACCCTGTTTCAAAAAGTTGTCATTATTTAATTTAGTGTGTTTTTTTTCTGTTGTGCTTTCCAGTTCTGACCCAAGCTGAACAATTAAATCAGCTTATTTCATGGCATTTTTGTCCCAAGAAAAGCAAGAAAAACAGGAATTGGGATCACCACAATTTTTTTCTTCTACTGTTTCTGATTTTTACAAATTAATATTTTTCTACATTTTTCAATGGAATAACGGTCAGAAAAGATAAAGGCTTTTGAATCCTATATCAAATTGTATACTTTGTAGTTCACTGATCCAGGAAATATCTGGACGCTCAGAAATCTTTGCTTGCTAATAGAGGCTTCACAAAATAAATGAAAAATTGATAAAGGGCGTGGATACTGAACAAGCGTACTGGTTGTAATAATGTTATAGTCATACATTTTATGGTGCTCTGGTATTTTATGGTATTTTATGGTATTTTATGGTATTTTAAATACCATGTGTATTTAAATACACACGAACATACAAACTCCCCAGGGTTTGTCTTGCATTCTTTTAAAATATAATAGTATTGGCCTTAAGTGAAACGTTAACTTATTTAAGTGAGCTGCTGTTTACATGAATTGCCTCATTCACCCTCTAAAACAGTTGTATGAGGGAAAGGTCTCCAGCATCAGTATGCACAGTTCATATGTGAAGGTATATATTTAGTCAAGATCGCATACACATTCATTTGTGTAGCCATGGGGCTGGAAAACAGCTTCATTCATTTCAATTTCCTATTAGTAAAGTGACAGAATTCCTCAAAGGCAATTGTTAGATGAATATTACCTGCTTTGGACATGAGAATATGTATAAGGAATTAATGAAAACAAGTTCATAGTAATTTTATAAATGAAACTGATATTTGTCACTTGACAAAAAAGAGATTAAGCCTAGACAGCTAAAACCTGTAAACCTGTAACTTGCTTAGGGTTTTTTCAGGACTCAAATTTTGTTTCAGTTACCAGTGCTGACTACCGAAAATAAACACGTTCGATTAAACAAGAATGCAAGCAAGTTGGATTTTCCATGCTCTCTATTTTTTCACTGAGCCTCTTGGATCAGAAAAATACAAATAGAAACCATCAATGAAGTTATACTAAAGCCTGATAAATGCTTTCTTTGGCTTAAAGACTGAAGTCAGCATTTCACTGCATCAAGACCATATCTTGTATTTTGACCAGGGCAGGTGCTCCAAAAAGCTGTCAGAGTACCAGACCCTACACCAGAATTCAGTATAGACTGCATTCTTATATTACATGCACTACATTAACTCTTTCAGGGATGCCAAAGGGTGGATGTTTCTGCGCTCTAATTCATAGATGCAAACTGTCGAGGCCTACTGAGCACAAATGTAACACTTCTGGTTCACAAGGTCCTCCATGCGTTCTCCAAGACACAGGCTATTGGAAATGGTTGTTGTTGTTGTACTCTGGACATCTACTAATGGCTTTTTTGGAGATGGATTTCTGGGTTTGATGGGAATTTGACTTGACTCAATATGATTTTTTTCCCCATGCTTGTGTATTTTCTTGTCAGAAAATAAACTAAACATATTTTCTGAAGCAAGGAGTGACAGTCTATCCAGTTAAATCAGCCTCTGTTTAAACTGAATTGTCACGATTCATCTCACCTCACTGCAGAAATCTCCAGTGTGAATGTCTACGTCAGAGCTAGTAATCCACATCTTGTTCTCAATGGAGACAAATAGGCACTTTCAGGCTGTGATTCAGTGCATCTTAAGGTAGATATCGAAAATGCACATTATGTCATAAACCAGTGTTAACCGCCAATGCTCTGCAATAAATCCACAGAAATGCCCTATCAGGATATTTATTGTAACGTGGTTTTCACGTGACCTTTTGACCCCTTATGAGAAACCACTGGGATCCGATCAGAAATCTAAATATAATCGTTCATTTCTCTCACACATTCCTTCAGGACTCTTTAAAGGAAAGGTACAAGGCAAACTGCTGTCAAGGAACTTTATTTTCCTCAATTGCCACGTTGTTAATAAGCATACTTCATTTTTATTTCTGAAATAATTTCAAATCCAGTATTCAAAAGAACACAAGAAATGTCCTGCTGGGAGGGACCATCTCGCTCTCTATTTGGTCTCCAGGAGGGGCAGTAAGAGAAGTTGCCTATGGAAAGCATCAAATCCTGACCACTGTCTACAGTCCACTTCTCTTGCATTTCCCCAGCATCCAGAAGTGTTGTTTTTGAGATATTAGAGGTTGCCTTCCTGCCTTTTCAGTTTCTTTTAATGGGTCTGCTGTCTGTTATTTTTTTTGACTCTTTTTTATACCAGTTTCTCTTGACATCAGGTTTTAGAAGTGCAATTTTCATTGTGTAAAGAGGAGTTTCAGTTATCTGTTTTAAATTTGTGTCCTGCAAACTTCAGCCAGTGCCCCATCTTTCTTGTATTGTGACTTTTGGGTGGAAAAAATAAAACCCCAAACAAACAGCTCTGCATTCCCCTTATTTTCTCCCTTTCGACCTTGCAAACCAGGATCATATTCCTCCTCGACCTTCTCCTGTTCAGAGCCTCACCCTCCTCCCAGGGCAGCCGCTCCCTCCACTCACTTGATCATTGTGATGAAGCTACTCTGAACCTTTTTCTAACTAACTCCACAACATCCCTCTTGGGTTAAGGACAACAGATCAGAACATAGCACTCCAGGGTGTGGGTACAGAAGGCTTTTATACTGGGGGAAATGATGCTTTCTCTTCTGCTTGTAACACCTTTCCTGACAATGCTCAACATTAGTTGAACACTAGGACTTGACCAAAACATTGGAAGCTCCAAATAGGTGCTCCGCATCAGGACCTAGGGAAGCATATTTTTCCACTAGCCTTGCAGAGTATCATCTAACTTTGAGTAGCCTCCTACATTAGTAACCTAGAGGTAGATGGTGTGAAAACTTCCTGAAATTGAAGAAAAGAAAACCCCATGCCTTTTGTTGAATTTCCTGGACTCTCTACCTAAAGTTGTTTAGCATTTGGAAAGACAGAGCCTAGTACTATATCTCCCACGGATCTAAGTGGAAATCTGAATAAGGAAAAGATATTTTTTTATTTGTATCTCATGCCTTAAGGGTAAGATTTATCCTGGTGGGGGTTAAATGGCTCTTAAGAGATAAATGTGCCTTTGCAGAGGTTTAAATCCCATACAAAGAAAATAAACAACGAACCAGAAACTACAGGAGTGTGACGTGTGGGGTTTTTAGGAGGAAATATAAACTTGCCAAGAGTGCAAAGAACCTGAAGATTAATTGAGTTCATGATGGCCTCAGTTTCCTTCGAGGGTTTTTAACTGATTATGTATTACTTGGACCTTTGTTCAGAAAAAGAAATTAGAAGTCAAATCATGGTGCTTGAAAACTGATAGTAATTACAGTTGCAGCAGTAATGACTTACTAACGCTTTCAGTCTAGCATGACACTTCCTCATTAGTTTTTTTTTCACTACATAACTTTTGTTCCGGTTCTTCTCTTTATCTTCAGGACAAATATAATAAGTGGCAGTTTACACACACAATGACTCTCACGTGCACACACACACTCGCACAAATCGCAGCGTTTGACATGGTACAGTCAGGAAAGGCCGAATGTTTACAGTCATGGATCAGTTTTACCCCTGCAAAAGCTTGCAGCCAGAGGCAAATTCTGCCAGAGAAAGCCAACACTATAAGGTAACACGTTGGGCCATGAAGTGCATTAACCACAGAATGAAATGTTGATGAATGTTTTTTAACCTTTTTTTTCCTACTGAAGAAATAGTCATGTGTGTGAAAAACTCCTTTCTAACCAGCTTCAAGAGATTTTCTAAACTCGCTCCATTATTCATCCTCCAAGGCCCCCATTACTAGCTTGTATGGAATACTTTTACCAAACCACCTATTAGTTCAGCATCCAAGGCAGCATAAATCCCTCCTGGAAACAGCCGTAATACTGAATTTTAGGTATCTGTCTGTCTTCTGCTTTGTAAAGAAACAGCTGTACATTCTCTCTTTAGTGAATATAAAGGGTGCAACAATGTAAGGCGATGCACACGATAGAAACATTTTCTATTGCATTAAATCCTTCTGAGAGACTGCATGTAACATTAAGAAAAAAAAAAAACAAAACAAAACAAAAAACAAAAACCCCCCCCCCCCCAAAAAA
>VWZL01000079.1:204507-270864 GCA_013396915.1 Stercorarius parasiticus | reverse complement strand
AGAGAGGTGGGTGTTGGCCTCTTCTCCCAGGTGAATAATGACAGGACCAGAGGAAATGGTCTGAAGTTGCGGCAGGGGAGGTTTAGGTTAGCTCTTAGGAAGAATTCCTTTCCTGAAAGAGTGGTCAGGCACTGGAAGAGCCTGCCCAGGGAGGTGGTTGAGTCCCCATCCCTAGAGGTATTTAAGAACCGTGTAGATTTGGCACTTGAGGGCATGCTCTAGTGACAGAGACTGTAGGCGTTTTTTTGTGTGTGTATGGTTGGACTCGATGATCTCAAAGGTCCTTTCCAACCATGAAGATTCTATGATTCTATGGTTCAGAGTTACGGTGACTGTCTTCCCAAGTAACTTTTACACATGATGGAGCCCCACTTTCCTGGAGATTGCTGAACACTTGCCTGGTGATGGGAAGTAGTGAATGAATTCCTTGTTTTGCTTTGCTTCCATGCACAGCTTTTGCTTTACCTTTTAAACTGTCCTTAACTCATGAGGGTTCGCACTTTTACCCTTCCAACTCTCTCCCAGCTGTCTACTGGTCTTAAACCACGTACAGTACATGCACCTCAGGAAGGCAGAGATAGTGTTTGCATTAAATTCTATCTTACCCAGAAGACCTGTTGGTAAGCTCCATAAATTATAACAGATCCTAAATGTTAAGATTCTACTATCTCTCTCCCTTTCTATAGCTAGTTGAGAAAAGGCAGTTTTCAGAGCATTTCATACTTTGTTGCAATGGATGACAGACTGTTTAAGCCTCTCTAGACACCTAACAGTGGGAGTACTGTACTCATACACACACATCTCGTACTGTGACTATTCCTTAGGATAATAATTGTCCAGGTTCCAAGAGAAGCATGATAAATACGATTTTATCTTCTTTCTATACCTGCATACCTTGACTTCTAGATGTTATTGAACTGATACGTTGAGCCTTCAGTGGTAGAAGAAAAACTCTTTCCCAAAGAGTGAAAAACCTAAGACACCATGGGTCCAGCAAGTACCATATCACAGTTTCTGGGAAGACAGACAGCTTTGGTGGTCTGGTGGCTCCTTGGTAGAAAACTGAACGCTGACTGACCATGATCAATGAAAATTTTACCAAACTAGCTGTGTTCTTGTGGCAGATATTTGGGCCCTAATTCTACTTATACCTACACTGAAAAGGAGGGTAAAAATTTGGCTTGCATTCCAATTTAGGCCTGCTAATAATGAAGAGATGATGATAAAAAGAAACAACCCAAGAACTCAAAAATAATTTGTGCATAATTAAAAACCTGCGTACTCACTAAATTACAGGGGAAATATCATTGCTAGGCAACAATTGTTCATGAAAGATCAACTTCTATTTTAGACAGTTAGAAACTTAATAAACATAAAGCAGCTTCAGGTATATCCTTAAATGAAGAGTAACAGAAAGCAGAGGATTTCTATGGCTTTCTATTACTGTGAGGACAAGACTTGGTCCTTTTATCCCTAAAGCAAAAATTAACGCTGTCCATTACATAGCATTATACCTTCCTCTTTTACTGTCTTGTTAATCAACAGCTTATCTGTCTATTTGACCCTCTTCAGATACAATAACCTGCTGGGGTGGTGATATTGAAGCTTTCATTATTGTATAGAAAGCTCCATGTTGTCAAAATGTTTGACTGGTGATTTCTCGATTAATTGTGTATTTGGAATGAGCTAATTTGTTAAAAAAAACTTTTCACAATTAAGAAAATCTCCTATAGGATGTTTTTAAGTGCTGGGGTCAGCCTGGTAACAAGAGCCACTCAAGTTGGTTCAACTCAAATGGACCGTTCAGGTGCTCCAGACTGAAGGTCAGGACTTAAGTACGTTATTTTACATGAATTTAATACAATTTGATAGAGACTGTTGAGTTTCAGGAACAATGGACGCCACATGCCAAAAAAGCTTCATTAACACGTGTCACTAGAAGTTGCCTACTGCTATCAGCAGCTCATATAACCCTCTGCCTACTGTTGGGTTTCTCCAATTTGGCATGAGGTGTTGGTAGCTTCAGAAGTATACCATTCTTTTTTAAAAAAGGATTCCCATCTTCACAAATGAAATAATGTCTTGTCAGCATTCAAAAGTCTCTCAGCAACTAGAAAACCTGGAAGCAAAAGCAAACTAATAGATTAATAAAACAGTTACTCTTCTTAGAGAGTGGTGTACAAAGAGAAAAGAAAACTACACCTACAGAAATCGGAACTTTCCAAGATATTGTTTGTCTGCAATTCATCTAGGTAAAACACAATCAGAACATGTATACAGCTTTCATGAGAGTACAACAACCTGGTCTTTAGTCAATATATTGTCCTGGATCATTGAATCAGATCTAGTCTCAAGCTAGAGCTACACAAGGCACAGGTACTCCTTTTCTCCCTAAAGTTTCTACTGGAGGATTTTTTTCTTCATCTTTTTCTTCCTAAACTCAATATTTAATCAAGATACCTATTTTTAACAACTTTTTTTTCCTCAAACAGTTGCCGAAGCCCAGTTGTAGAAATGTTAATATCTTGAGGCACAATCATCTCCTGACCATGCAGCAAAAAGAAAAAAAGAAAAAAAAAAAGGGAAGAAAAAAAGAACCTTTTAAATCTGCCTTTGTCCATAACTGGACTGAACAAACTGGATATACAATGAACAAGAAATATCTCCAACAGACTGTCAAATATGAGATAAACTTTGGTATGTGACTTTTATGCACATTAAAAAAAAAAACAGATTTTCCTACAAATATATACAAGGTCTACTGAATTTATCACAAATATGTCAAAGAGACTAATGCGTGTAGTTCATTAATATTAGAGGCTATGTTAACCAGACAACTCTGATACATAGTATGGTGCAGATATGGCAAGATTGGGGCATACTGAAGGAAGAATGATCCTCCATCCTGACTTTTAGGAAATTAAAATTTTGATCCCTTGAACACGTGGTCTGCTCAAATACTATGGCACAGGGTATTTCTCCTTTAGTTAGTCTACAGACACAGAAGACCCCCATACAATGGAGACTAAGTGTTAAGACGGAATTCTTCAGTAGTAGGTCCTTTGTTCATGCTTGAGGACCATTTAAGTAACTGTCAATTGGAACAGCTTCAAAAGGAGGATTTCAGAGACCTTCTGTGTACTTCCAGCTCAACTTCCAACTCAAATGAATAAGTGGGACAATAGCCACATTGTCTCTCCCTCTTTCACTCTCCCCCGACCCTCTCCTCTCATAGAATCATAGAATCATAGAATTATTTAGGTTGGAGAAGACCCTTGGGATCATCGAGTCCAACCACCAACCCCACTCTACAAAGTTCTCCCATACGCCATATCCCCTAACACATTCAGGGATGGTGACTCCTCCACCTCCCTGGGCAGCCTATTCCGGTGTCTGACCACTCTTTCTGGGAAGAATTTTTTCCTAATGTTCGGTCTAAACCTCCCCTGTTGCAGCTTGAAGCCAGTCCCTCTTGTTCTATCGCTAATTACCTGTGAGAAGAGGCCAGTACCAACCTCTCTACAATGTCCTTTCAAGCAGTTGTAGAGAGTGATGAGGTCTCCCCTCAGCCTCCTCTTCCTCAAACTAAACAGTCCCAGCTCCTTCAATCGCTTCTCATAAGATTTATTCTGCAGGCCCTTCACCAGCTTCGTTGCCCTCCTCTGCACTCACTCCAGCACCTCGATATCTCTCTCATATTGAGGTGCCTAAAACTGGACACAATACTCAAGGTGTGGCCTCACCAGCGCTGAGTACAGGGGGACAATCACCTTCCTCCTTCTGCTGGTCACACTATTTCTAATAGAAGCCAGGGTGCACTCTCTGGGTCTCTTACATCCCTCTCTTCCTTGTTTCCTAGATGCCCTGTGCTCAACACCCTCCTCATGGACAGTAGCCCTAAACCTTCTGATGGTGCCTATCTTTTCTCTTCAGCATCCCAACTTTCTCCCAGTGTCGTGGTTTAGGCCAGCTAGCTCTGATCAAGCTCCGTTCGAGCCCCACGTTGGGCACCAACAAATCTGTGGTGGTTTAGGCTGAATTGGCCAAAGTTGGAGACAGATGGTCCCCCCTCACCTTTCACTCCAAGGAGAGGAGGAGGAGAGATAAAGAGATTTACATCTTTAGAAGGAACTAAACTAATTTAATGAAATATTAATAATAAAATAAAAAGGAAATAATGAAATAGATACAATATATACAAAAACGTATCAAGCTCCCAGGATGATGTCACCAGCAGGCACTGGGGAAGTCCCAGACTGGACTCAGCGATGGGTGGGAACTGGAGTCAGGAACACACAGATCAGGATCAAAGGCAGATGAACAGATAGGGTCCTCCTTGGATGTTGGCCATTAAAGAAAGAGGCTGACCCTTTGATCCCTCAGCTTTTATACTGAGCATGGGGCAGATGGTATGGAATACTCTGTTGGTCAGTTTTGGGTCACCTGTCCTGTCCGCTCCCCCCTAACAGGCGTGACCCCTCTACGCTTTTGCGTTTCTGACACTCTAATGGGGTAAATAACAAAATTAGCTGACCTTGTTTGTTATAACAATAAGTATATGCAAGAGCCTCTCTGCATACCATTCCTTAGTATAATTAGGTCCCATCACTTGGAGAACGAACAGTTTTCTGCAAAATATGCTGTTAATTTCAGAGAGTTAGAAGAGGCTTAGCTAAGAAGTAAAATTACTGAACAGAAAGTTGATTCTGTTCAACCTCAAGCCAGGACATTCAGCTTCCTTCAGTATTCCCCATACACGCATGAAGCTACTCCCAGATCTACCATAAACTGGGCAATATACGAAGCTCCATCTCCACTGCTGCCACTCTCCTGCTATTGAGTGCCTGCTCCTCACTGTGCACAGAACTGCCCCCCCTCTACCTTTTCTCCTCCACTGCAGTGGTCCTGTACAATATATGACACATATAGTCCTGAATTATGCTTGTGCTTATTGATTACTACTTTGATAGCTGATCCTGCTGCAGCAACAAGTAACCAAGCAAGTCAGCAGGTGCTCATGTTCACATCAACCGGACAAATCAATGGGAATCACAAGCAACTTTGACTGACTCATGTTACTGTCTTTCCCACGAGACAGAAATCCTGCAGAGTTTTAGCCACTGGAAGGTCTCTGTGGGGAACGCATAACTCCTGGACATTAAATCATGAAGACCCAGTTAGAGGTTTATGGAACACATTGGAAATTCAAGTCTTCCTGAGATCCAGAATTTTCTGGTTTTTTGGTATGGGAACATGCTGGCATTTTTATAAAAAAAAAAAAAAAAAAAAAAAAGCTATTTTTCCAACAAAAATGAATAAATCCATAGCGGCATTATAGTGCTCAATAAACTTTTTATTCAACAGAGTCCCATTATTCTGTTCTTAAATTTCTCCAAAAATATATGACTGAAATGCTTACATGTCCTTTTTAGAACACATGTTTTATAACACATTTTTCTTGAAGAAATATTTATTGGTAAGTGAGTATTTGCATACAGCTGCAATGAAGACATTTCAGATTTAAAAGAAATGCCCCGCTTTCTTGGAGTCAGATTATTAGGCATGAGTTATGCTCCCTGATTGGAGTAACAAACTTGTATTCATCTTTGAATGTCATATTAATGAACTGAAATCTGAAGTGTCTTCACTTAAAAATTTCAGGCACGTTCAAGTTTAGGATCATTCAAGCTAACAAATTCAATTGATAAGACATCTTTAAAAACACAACTGGAAAAATAATGTGAAAGTCTCCCTGCCCCTCCAAAGAAAAAAGAAAGAAAAAAAATACCAGAAACTAGCCTGCAGTCTGTGTTCAGGGTCAATACAGGTACTGCTTATGGAGACAATTTGTTTTCTAACATTTGCAAACCATTGAAATGTGCCTATTTCCCATCCTTTATCTGTCATTGAATTTATTTTGTATTAGTGTTTTTAGCAAACAGAGAGTTCCTGTTTCTTTCCTTGCTTTAGTTAGGGGAGTACCCTAGTTTAACCAATATACTTACATAAGCTTTAAAATTCCTTTGTTTTCTGCCATCTGATACAAGGGACAGTCGTTTACACTCTTCTGCATTGAATTGCTCTATGTGGCTAAGTCAGGTCCTTTCAAGTTGGGCAATTTTTTTCTTCTTTTCTTCTTTTTACCCCTTATTTACATATTGTTCCACCCTCCTTCACAGCTACCTCATTTAAAACCTAAAACCTCTGGCACTTCTGACTATTTTTCTTTCTTAAAGTTAAGCTTTTTTGGTCAGGTACTAATCCAGCCAGCCTATATTTTGTATACCTGAGCAGCAATTAGCTTGTATATGATAAAAAAGCATCTTGGGGATATATTCCTCTTACCTTAGAAACAGCATTTCTAAAATCATCATTTAAATTTCTAAGATCTTTGCTTTAAATCAAATATAGAGATGTCATCAGGATTTTTTCATTCTCTGTATTTCTCTAGCAACGTGTTGGGTGACTTTCATCTTACCTGCCATCTTCCTACCATCTCATCAGAATCAGTGGAGAGAAGAGGCACAATTAGAGGCATGTCCAGCCTGACTTCACTAAGATTTAGGATGAGATGAACTGTACTGTAGACTTTTACATTATTTGGATTAGGGTTATCCCCATGTTACCTCCTCTTATTGCTATTTTAGTGGTACAGGAACTGAAATAAGCACTGCGTGGCTAAGATAATGGAATTCTAGTCAGAAGACTTGGATTAGGTTCAGCTTCATAACACTGACCTTAGACAAAGGCATCTGAAATAATAAAGATTCCATTTTCTAGGTACCACTTGCACACTGAATGTAGAATACGGTTTGAGATCATAGCATTTACATTTGACATTAGTTTTTGATGTTCTCTTCTTTTCTTTATTAAGGGTGACTAAATTTGGATTGGGATTTTGAGACTTCTTTATTTGCAGAGACCTCTTTTTTTCCAGCTTCATCTTGGTCCTCCTTCTGGTGTCGCAACTCTCAGGTCTGCGTAGACTCTTGCTCTGTATTTACAGCAACAATTTATAGCTCTCACAACATCAGAAAATAAGTTCTGCCGTTCTAAAACATGGTGTAGCAATGAAGACAACCTCAGCTTGCCTGACGTTTGAGCTCAAGAATGCAGTCAATTTACCACTGTTAATCCAATTAGTAGGCATCTCCTGATCTCCGAAACTCTTATTAACTGCATTACACTTTGACTTGGATGACTAGGGTGAGCAACAAGCACTATGCCCCTATTAAGAGCAGCTTTCCAAAGGTGGACAGGCTTATTTTGAAGATGAAACAGGATATATTGAAAATATGAATGCTTTCATCTGACGAAGTATTTTATGGTGATACTACCTAGGAACTGCAGTCAGGGATCAGAGATCTTATGTTCTCAGCTTTGTATAAAATCTATAATGAAGACTTATTATCTGTTTCAAAGCCATCAGAAAAAGGCAACAAGAAGCCACAGAGGCAGAGAGAAAAGGATGACTAGAGAACATGAAAACAGTGGGATGATACTCATTAGCATACCTGCATTTTATGCTCATCCCCAAAAAGGTCACAGCTCAATACCTCAGTATAAAAATCTAGAAACATCCTCCAAAAATTAGCCTTTCCATTTCAATTTCTGACCTGAGCACAGTAACTGCTGTTACCTCATTAAAAGCAAAAACACCTGTCTACAAGTGATCAAATAAACACCAAGTTAATGGTTTCTCTGATGGTATTTTTTCATAGGACAGCGTTTAACTGGAGTTCTGGGTAATACACTCATTCCATAATAATCAGTGCTGAGATAATAAGATTTAGTTGCTACCACTATGAACAAGGTTTACGCAATTTTGTATTTCTACAATGTGTAGGCAAAAGGACATATTCGTAGTTTAAATAAACCAATGGGGTGGGAAAGCATCTTCTAGATTATTGTTATGATATGTCTTAGAGAATGAAGATCTGACTAAATTTCAAAATGTCATTGTCACCATTCCTGCAGAATGCGTATGCAAAACACTTACTAAATGCAATTAAATCTCAAGTATGTGGCGAAGTGTATGGTTAATCGAAGTGAACGCAAAAAAGTAAACCTTGTTTTAACCTACAGAACCTGGACACCTTGATACCTCCACCAAATGTGTTAATATAAATGAAATGACAGCATAATTGCAAGAGTTTCAATTATGATAATTAGACAGCATTTGTGCTTCACTGGTGCCACAATTATGCTGCTGTAACTATTCCAGCACCATAGGTTGGATACTACACCATCAACACATTGAGTCTAAGGTTGGGCTGAATTCACAATTTTTAATTTTACGTTAAGTATTTTAATTGAATGGAGTTCCTAATATATGCTCTAGAAGTTTTTATTTGTTGCTACTTTTCCAAACTTAACAGAAGTTTTGGAAGTAAATACAGAAAATATTGGAGCTCCAGGTGAAACTCTGGCCTCTCAAACTCCTGAATGTATTGGCATGGTTTTAATGGGAATCTTCACCATAAAGGTAGAGTGTAGGGCAGGAAATTTGGTAGGGATAATCTCCTTTGAATAATATAAGGGGTTTGAGTCTAATTTTATTTATTACTGCAGATTGCATGTAAATAAGCTTTACCAGCACCCTGACATCACCAGAAATTTTTTCTGTCATGCGTGGGATTTGCTTAAAGGAGATCTAGGCTTGGAAATAAAAGCATTTATGATTGTGTTGGTATAGTTGCACCTGAACTCATCATTTCTGCTGAGAGGTGGAGATCATTATATTAATTAGTTCTGTACCACACTGTTGGTATTTTGTTTTCAGGGTCTGAGCTACAACTAGAGACCCACAGAAATATTTAAACATGCTTGGAATTATCTCAGAGATCTTTACCAGAGTGCTTTGCTGCCCTATGCACCTAACAATGGCTCAGCATATTATGACTAGTAGGGCTCACTCTGATATTACTTATGCTGCAGTAAGTTGGGGTTTCCATATAGGCATCTGTTTGTTTGTGTTGCAATTAGAACAGGATAGTGATGGTAGTAAATTTCTCCTTTACTCACATTGCTCAACATAGGACTAACCTCAACAACCCAATGGAGGAAAGCTGATAAACGTGAGAAGAGAAGCAGAGCCTAAGAGAGAGAAATGATTATTGTTATTAGGTGAAAATAAAGCTATTTAGAAATTCCTAAAGGTGTTGACACACAGTCATGCATTAAAATGGAAGGCTGTCAAGCAAAAGAACAACCACAAACTTGGTCGCTATGTAAACAGCAATTACTTGAATAAAGGATTTCTGTAAAGCAATAACCCTCTGTCTTTTTCATAGTTCTTTTCCCCAGAAAGAAAATATAAATACCTTTTTGAAGAAATATTTTTCTTATCAAGATTGAAGGCAAGCAAGTACATCTTTTAATGCGACGCTACCTGCGTAAAAAGAGATTCTTTACTTGACAAGGCCTTTCTACGTTGTTTTTTCCTTCTCCCTACTAAAACGTATTTCTTGGCTTTTGCTTTTGCTTCAGAGCACTGAGAGTCTCCTCCATGCACCTACATATTATTACAAGTATTTGAAAATGGAGATAGATGGAAGACAATGCTTCTGATTCTGAGATCATTTGCAATGGTGAAATCCCAACAAAAGTTGGTACTTGAGGTACAGTCAGGCAACCTTGGAAACCTAGATGAAATCCGTAGATTTCAATTAATTTTAATGTTTTCTGTAATTTTGTGTCATTTCCCATAGAATTTTCCTGCAGAATAATTCCTTTTTCCTTACTGTTATTCAAGACAGACAGAAAGGAGACAGTAATGCTAGTCATAGGGTAATCCAAGAGTTTGTGGAACTGCAGAATTCCTCTAAAAAAAACCCAAAATCCAATATATTTATTTAAACTTCTATATATGATTACATATATATATGTATAAGTGTATATGCATATACATGCAGCTGTATATATGTAGAATTTATACTACATATTTATTATATGTACATATATTTATTCATATATGCGTTCATATACATGCACAAAGTTTATATTTTCTATCTCAAAACCTGAAGAACTGGTTTGCTTGTAGAGCTGCAAATCAAAATGCAAATTGAACTGCACTTTACTTTTTGTAGTGCTTCATTTTATGCAGTTTGGAGAAGTTACTGATCAGAAAAAAATACAGCAGACCATTGTCAGACAGTTTGGTGCTAAATGTTTCTTGACCTACGTGCTATGTGAGCCAGCTAACAGTATTTATGGGGAGGTTTTTTTGTTGTCCTTGGTGAACTAATTTAGAGGGAGGAAAAAAATTGAGGTTTATTATCAAGTTTCCTCTGGACGCCGAGGTAAGAAGCACAACTTTTAACTAGATTATTTTGAGGTTGAGCATCTAGTCTAACTTTGTTTCCTAGACTCTTTTAACAGAAAGAACTTCTCTCTTCTCTCTGAATCTATGCCCATTGTTATCCAGATGAGGTAATTCCTGACTCCCAGGCCAAGTGTTGCAAAGAGCCCGGTACTTATACGGTGTAGAGATAGCTAATAGAGTAGCAACATGCCTATGACCTTCCCCTGCAGCTCTAAACCCTCCATCCCAAAACATGCATATGCCTGAAAGACAAGAATGGCTATTTCTTAGCCTGCCAGAGCGATGTTTTTAGAGCCTGGTGTTCAGGCTCGTGTTATATGCCTTGGAGTGTGCCCTGACTTGGCATGGATGTGCGTGGGCTAATGGACAAGTGTTGAGCAATCAGTTGCGTGCACAAGACAAACCTGGTTTAGCTATGTCTAGGGTGCAAGACTTACGGAAAACTCTCTGTAGAACCATATCCAGGATTCTTCTTAGGTAGCGTTAGTTACTTTACTCAAAAAAAAAATAATATTCTGGGAATACAGTATTAAACGGAGTATATAATCTGGGAGCAAACTAGGGATCTGCTTTGTTTGCCATCATGGATGTACCTTTAGTTATATGCTATTGCAAGATGGCACAAATCATGCTCTGTGTGTCCTTGTCCAGCTCTTTTGAACACAGAGAAAACCTGTACAATAGTTTTAAAGAAAGTTTATTTGCAATGGCTAAAGTTCAGTGAGCTGAATCCCACCCAGTGCATTCACATGCATAGCAGCTGTTATGAAAATCTCTCTCCAGTTAAATCTACCTGTTTGTGTATCTCAGCCGTAATCAGTTCAGCTAGCAGCTGAGGAAGCAGTTCAGACTCCAGATCATTAACCTCCCAGCAGTACAGCCAGGAGAGAAGATGCTGTAGAAAGCGCTTACTGCGGAGCTTGCCTTTCTGCTCCACGTAGCCCCACGACTACTGAAACTCACACAAACCAAGTGTGGCTCACTTCAATACTGATTAGTGATAAATAAAGATATGTGAAATTTTATCCTTATCCCCTGTGGTCTGTTGGTTTTGCTCATTTTGCTGAGGCTCCGACCCATGGGATCAGCGGTTTAGGTACCAGACCATTTTGTGATCTGCAACACAACATGTCCCATTAGGGGAGCAACAGGATGGAGCAAAGAAGCTATTGGAGCATCTCACTATTTCCCATTTGACATGCTCTTTGCTTTGCCCATTGTTAATCAGCAGAAAACCTTGCTGTCTCAAAGAAGTGAAACCCACGGTAATAAAATAAATCTTCAAACTCTTAGCACCAATGGCAAAAGGAAGAAAGAACCTAAACATTTATGGTCATCACCTGGGGGTTTATTTACTTATATATTTATTACTTACTGCCAGAGTGTCTACAGTAGTTTAAAATTTTAGACTGAGGCAGTAATCACATTTTAATTGAATTATATAAAGTGTGTAATTTGTCACATCTAGGAGTAATTTTAATTACTTAATAAATTACTTTGGTGTCGTGTTTGAATCTCATTTTGAGTACTATATTTCTTAAAAATGACTGAATTGATGAATATTAAAGTGTAAGTATTCAAATAAAGCAATTATTTAAGCATTTAATTACTTAATGTGAACTTAGAAATAAGAGAAATGAATGTCAGCTAAACAGCATTAGATTTTGACCCTGAATTCTTCGCACAGTCAATATTTTAGCTGTGTTCAGTGAAACAATTCCTCCAAATTAATATGAATTTGAGTGTTCAAGGGATGAATGTTGTCTACTCTAACTGCTTACTTATTTCTATATTCTCCCACAAAATGGGATCAATGGGGTCAATGGGTGTCAATGTAAGAATTCCAGCTTTCCAGGTAGGAGTGTTGAAAAACGGCATGAGGAATCTGAATTTTTTTGGCATGTATCGTTGTTCAAATTGACGGAATTATGTTTGCAGACATTTGGAAATAGTTTCTGAGTTGTTGTAAGGGAAGATATTCCAAGTATTCGTAGCTTGTAAAGGTAAACATCGCCATCACTTAATCTGATTTTATGTATAGCAAAAGACAGATGATACAACCCACATATTTTTGTTTTACACCCAATAACTGGTACTTCATGTTGTAAAGAAGAAATAAACATATGCAGACATGAAATACCAAGATGCTCATCTGAAAGAGTTAAATTCAAAGTAAACAAAGATAGAAGCAGAACCGTAATTTCCAAATCTAATATGCCCAACTTCTAACTCATGTTAACATGCTAAAGTTCTCTTCACAGAAGTTGAGCAAATTGGATGTACAATAAAAGTGGCCTTAAGCAACTACCTAGGGGAAGAAATTGATTGCCTAATTTTAACTAAAAGTCAAACAAATTAGTGTTGAAATCCTTAGGGACACTTAATGATCACACGTGGGTTGGGGTTACTTATTGGTAGCAAAGAAGACTGCATTTTCGAGCTTTCGCTGGTTTTTCATTTTATGCATAACATTTGTTTTATCTCTATTAAGCTTCAGATTTCATGGCATTAATCAGCTTCCGCTTAACTAGTAATTAAGGAACAGAGCAATATAACACAGTCTAAAAAGTCAGAGGGCTCTCCAGTCCTCACCCTGCTTCATTTTTTATAGCTGAAAACATCAGCGGCTCACTCTGAGGCAAGGTGAACATAGCACAGGTGTGAACCAGGCTGTGCAGTTAGCAAGAACTGATAGCTCCCCTCTGTCAGGTCTTTCAGCTGCGGTCACTGATGCAGAGTTTATCACTGTTCGAAAGGAAACGCTCTTAGCAAAAAAAAAAAAATATATATATAAGGCTGCTGAGATAAACTGGAGGTTCTTGGAGTGACATTTAGACCAACTCAGCTCCTGAGGGCAGCCTTCTTTCATGTTGTTCTTTGTCAGAGATGTTCCTTCTATGTCAATTCAATTGCCAGCAAGTCTACAGATGATACCAATCTGGGATGGAAGTGAGCAGATAGAGAAAATCAAGCTGTGGAGTGACCTGGTGGCAACTGGGGCTGCAGGCAACGTTTGCGAGATTCAATACCAATAAACATCTGTCTAAATACTCATGAGGAATTTGGTGATATATGAACATCTGAGCATCTGTGGTACTATGGGGAAACTTGGTAGAATGTACAAAATGAGGAGGCTAATTGGTTGCTATTGCTGCCTTAAAGGAATTTACAGTTAATGACATCACTGTTTCCAACCCCCTAGCTGCTACACTTCACCTTGGGTGAAAAAAAAAAAACAACAACAACAAAACCCTGATGCCTTGAAATTGCCTTTCCAGGTATGATGATTCTGTTATCTTGGGAAATGTGTTGCGAGCCTAATCTTACGTTTGTCAGATCCTTTCATTCCAACTTCGCTCTTCCCACCTCCTGATAATATGCTGTTGTTATTTTGACTTTCCTATAACCCTGTCTTTTCGTGTAAAAGGAGTTTCTAGAAAATTTCATGTCTTCCTGCAGCCTAAATTCTCTGCCAGAATCTGATACTTACAGTCATCTGACAGGGAATTGGCTCATTCTCTGTGAGGCATGCAGTGAATGTGGAGCTCCTTGTTCCCATGCGAAAAAGAAAGCAAGCTTTTTCACTTATGTGTTGAACCAGGACGTATAAAATAACACTGTCTTGTTCCTGCTTCCAGAACATTTTTATGAGGTTTGGTAAATCTTGTAAATATATTAAGTTTTGGCTTTCTTTGTAGAAAGAGTATACACACACATACACATATTTATAGATGTATACATTTAGATTGAGTGTATATAATTGGATAAATATATATCCTATTGTCTTTCTGGTCGAAAGTTGCCTCAAAGAAAAGCTTTAATACTACATGAGTTAGTGTTTGTGAGGTGATCAGTGTTTATAACCTGTGTGAATACTCAAAATGCCCCCATCCTTGCATGATGAGGCTGTGGAAAAGGAATATGACTGTAGATGGGGTCGTGGGCTTAGAAATAGGAAATCTGGGGCATATAAAAGCCCAAACCCTCCTTAACTAACACCTGGTCCAAGACAGCAAGTTTGCTACTCTACCTACCTCACTAAGGAGAAAAAGCTAAACACTGGGCTTAATGCATCCTGCTAGAGTTAAGTGACATCTCTGTTTTTTCCCTTTCTTAACTGCAAAAGTTTGGGGATGATGGGAAAAATAGCATTTAGAACACTTATATGGGCCTTATGTGGCTCCTTTTTGTGCAATTCTCTACTTTGATGTACTCTCTTGTGTGACCTCGGGGAGGTGAGTCATGAGACTCACATTTTTAGAGAGATTTTAGGCATTTATCTAGGACTTCAAATCCCCTGAGCTTGGGAAAGTTTGTGCTTAGAGGTATGTAATTCATTCATTCTAGTTTGGTTTATTACCTTTCTCTTTCTGAGTACAATTAGTTGGAGCCATATAAATATTTAAGGTTATCTATATAGAGAGATAGATACTCTATACAGATTACTTATGTAGAGTGATCCTATCATCTAAAAGGAGACTGGAGTGGATTTCAGACCCATGAATCAAAAGAATATGTCAGCAAATCTCCTCTGAATTTCTGTTCAAGCAGAAGGAGGCCACATTATGAAACGATTAAGCCACTCAGCTGTGAGCAGGAGTCCAGTGTTCTGATCCATCTGCTTAGGATAATTTATGGGTTCTGCTTGGAAGTCATTTCACAGAAGTAATCATTAGATCAGAGACTAGAAACGCTTCCTGCCCTTTGCAGGGTAGATGAACGACCTCCAGGCCAGTCAACAAGGCAAGCTCAAAAGAGGACTTGGTTCCCTGGACAAAAAGCAGGTAGAGATAGCCCACACACAGCCCTCAATCAGCCTCCTATGCTTCAGCAGGGTTCAAGCCTCCCTCTGTCAGGCAATATTTCCTACTAACTGGCTGTGAAGACTTGCATATCAAACGTTGGAGCAGGCTGCCCAGGAAAGTGGTGGAATCGCCACCCCTGGAAGTATTTAAAAGACATGTTTTAGGGTGCTTAGGGACATGGTTTAGTGGTGGTTTTGGCAGTGTTGGGTTGACGGTTGGACCCAATGACCTTAAAGGTCCCTTTCAACCTAGACCATTCTATGATTCTATGATAATACCAATACACATGTGTCTAAATACTCATGTGTGATATGGCCATATATAAACATCTGAACGTCTGTGGTACTGCAGAAAAAGCCTGTATAGAAGGAGGTGACTAATTACTTGCTGTTGCTGCAACTCTACGTTGTGGAAGCATGGAGTCATTTGCATCACTGCTTCCAAAATCCTAGCTGTTATACTTCACCAGGGATTAAAAAAAAAAAAAAAAAAGAAAACAATAAATGAAAAAAAAAAAAGAAATGTCTTGAAATTGCCTTTCCAGGTTTGATACGCTCATCACATGTATAAGAAGACTAGCTACCTAGGTGGCACCTAGAATAATCACTCTGTGAGGGGCACATGTACTCTTTTGGTACTAAAACACCTACACTGAACATCGAAAGTGGGAATACTGACTTTACCCCAGTGCTTCTCTCTTCTTTACAAATCATAAGAAGTAGAGAAGACACAACTATGTTTTCTTAAACAGTTGAATTGGATCGACTATATTTCAAAAAAGTTCCTTTTCAGTTGTTTTTTGTGTGTTCTGTTACTTTTGCTGTGTCGGGTTTTTTCTTTTTTTTTTTTTTTTTTTTTTTAAGTAAAATTACTACTAATACCACACTGGTAACAAAAATGATATGCAATCAAGCACAAGATGGTTTAAAAAATAGATTTATGCTAAAATCACATCTTTTAAAATAAGCAATTCATTGCTCTAATCAGTTTTTCTTTCAGCTTTCCACCCTTTACCATTAAAATAAGGAGGATTATTAAAGTGCATAAGCTTAGTCATTAGCAGATTGCTGAGATCCTGTAGTGATTGACATCTGTCTTTTTCTATATTAGCAGCTTAATCTGCTGGTATGGCCAATCAAAACAAAAAGTAGGTTGATTATGTGGTGAGTGTTTAGCTCTAACAGATAATTTAACTCGCTGTATAATCAGAATACAGATATTCCTTTGGAGTTCACCTGATACACGCAAACAATTCTGAAGGCTTTCAGATTACTGTGCCATCAGATTTGAAGCAAGTATGTGAGGCAAAACTCTTGGTAAAAAGCCTTGTCACTGTGTTTTTCCTAACTGATAACCGTAATTCATTGTGTATGTATCTACATAAAACAGCTTGAAAGTGGATGTGAAGTTTAGTTTTGTTCATCAAGTTTTCCAATTGCTCTCATTGCAGGGGAAAAGAAAAAAAAAAAAGAAAACAAAGGCATTTAATTGAAGTTTAGTTTGCCTTCAGAGTGATTCCTTGGAGCTGCCTTATTGTGCTTGTATTTTCAATTCCAACCAAAGTGACCTTACATTTTGTAAACAAGGCCTTTGAAGAAGGAAAGCAGTGTTTTCATGCTATTTCACTGCCAGCTGCATTGCCTTTCATCTTTTTTCTATTATAGAGCTTTTTCAAAGGAAACAACAATGGGATTTTTGTAATTAACAGTACACCTTGACCTGCATTTCATGGTTAAAATATTTAAATTAGCAGTTTCAGATGGAAGTGAACAATGCTGCACTAAATCAGAAGCAGCAAACCTTTTCAAAAAGACCGCAAGCCTTTTCACGAAAATTGCATGATAAAAATGCTTGAGCACTGAGTGCTTCTTAAATCAGAATATACATAACACTCTTAAAACGCCTTTAAAAAAGAAAATGAAACTTAATTTAGTAGTAGCAGTAAAAGCTCTTTCCATTAATGTTCCGTGTTTCATCTAACATCTGCAAATGCCTAGGAAGCATTGGTTGATTAAACTTTAGAAAACTGTCAGTATAGTGCTGCACTGATATAAATTGAGGCGATGAGCATTGGACTACACACAGGCTGAATACGGCAGTGTGCACAGTTACCATTTTTTAATTAAGTCATTGAAACTGACTTATATGCTGACGTATAATCTAAGCCCCCACAAAACGCATTGGCTTAAACCTCAAAAAAAAAGATGCTTTCAGGCAGCGGGGTTTCCTTCGCATTTGGAGGAACTGAGTATTCACACACGGAAAATTGCCACAACTGTGTTAGTTTATGGATATTTGAACTACACACACTTTAAAATATCCTAATCGAGAAAAAATTTAAAAAATAGAATACTTGACTTCTGAAGACCTAAAGTCATGAAGGTTCCAAGAATGCCACTGTTCCATCCACAGCTACTATAAGCAGATCACTAAGAAGATTAGGGGTTTGTTGTAAATCCTTGTGTTTAAAGTGGACTTAGAAATAATAATTACATATAAGGCAGTAATTTGAGGGTTTTTTTTTTAATCTAATTGTCTTTTTTCATATCAAGTTAGTATCAAAGTGGTAAATACAATTAATGACCCCTATATTCTGATCAAGCATCAGACAAAGACCATTTAGATAAAAAACTGAAAGGAAATGAAGTGAAGCCAACAGACATTTGTGTGTATTTATTATATGAGAGTGAAACTAATAGTAACCTAAATTAAATTAATTAATGCTTGGACCATACATGCTTGGACCCCAGGATGCTTGGATTCAGGGGTTTTTAAATAGTTCTACTGAATCAACTGCTGCAGTGTGAAATATAAGATGGTGTGTCTTTCCCAACTACATTCACGGAGGTAACTAAGCATTTCATGGCTAAAGATGTAATTTGTCATATTAATGAAATATTCCTTTTAAGAAATCTATATACAGCCTATTCTGCTGGTGAATAATTTATACAGACAATAGTGTTCTCTGAAAAAGAGTTCTCATTACCATTGCAAAGGAAAGGTAATATATGATCCTTCTGACCACATATCCTATTGTGATGCTAAGAGCACTTTACTGTATGATTGAAAGACTTTCCCCCCCTAACTACAGTTATGTGATGGTAATAAAGTATTGCTATTAACAAAAAATATTACATTCTTCCTTTTCCTGCAGGTTTAGGTTTACGGGCTATATGTTCTACTCAAAGTCTCAGGTTCAGCCTGCCTGTACTTAGACTCTTACAGAAGTGCCGAAGAAAGGAAAATAGAATCACAAGTTAAACTGGAAGGGACCTCTGGAAGTCATCTGACCAAACCCCCTCACAAACCAATCAGACCAGGTCCTCTTTCAAAGTTGGATCGCAGTTTGGAATTAGATTGTGTTGCCAGAGCCCTGTCCAGTCAAGTTCTGAGTATCTCCAAGAATGGAGATTGTGAGAGCTCTTCAATCAATGGTAAAAGAGAGAAATTTCCAGGGGCGATTCATCTTCCTGAAAATCTGAAACCCTCTTTAGAAGTGTCTTTCCAGCCATTTAAAAAAAAAAAAAAAAAAAAAAAAAAGAAAAAAAAGAAAATACTTTAGTCTGCATCAGTGAAGTGTCTAATTTGAGGAAAGAGTGATCAAATCCTAAAATTATCTTTCTACCTTTGCTGTAGCAGAAAATCATATCAGACCTGTGGTCAACGATATTATGTTCTCTTTTTTATAACTGAATGCTTTATGATGAATCAGAATTAATGAAAAAAAGCAGCTGACGGATTTGTCTGTGGACATTAAAATAAGGTATCTTTTGATTGTTTAGTAGGTTGTGTCATCCAGTTTTACTTATTTTTTTTTTCTTTTGTGCTCTACTGTTGTTGATCCCCAGGGCTTCTGGAAAAGGTACCACTCATTTAGTATCTCATTCTGGCGGTATCTTACATTTGAGGTTTACCTTAGAACAGGACAGTGCTCAACAATAAACCTTAGAGGCTGGGGTACACCCTTTAAAGAAAAGAAAATGTCTCTCATTTTATTGAGGTCAGCATTATGAAGGCTATTATCAAGCAGTGTCTATATGGATTTTTTTTAGCACATGGCCTTGTGCAGCAGTAGCGCAGGTCTTGACAAAAGGAAATGTTATTGCTGGACTAGTGAAATCCCCTGATATGGCATTTTGCTGATCTGGGAAGGGAAAGCTTGTATTACTGTAGTCTTTTTTCCAAAGCCTTTATATTTAGTCCAGGCTAGTCTGTGTAATTTTTTAAATCAAACTATCTGGATTAGATCTCAAATGTAAATAAGAAAAGAGTTGTGCAATACAGAAAGGAAATACGTGAACAAGACAAAGCTGCCTTCTTTGGCCAGCCATTGCAGCTGTGAGGACACCTTCATGGTCACTCGTGTTCAAAGAGTTTTTCTTTCAAATCACCAGTGTCATTAACTGACATAATATTAACTATGCCTCAGCTGTCAGTTAAACCATCTATTCATTGCTCATCACAGATCATATTAGCTGCTGTTTCTAAAAAAAAAAAAAAAACAAACCAAAAAACCCCCACACATTATCCTGTTAATTTCCAAGACAAGTTTTAGATTGAAATGAATAGTTTTCAGTGTTCTTGTTCTTCAGCTTTATTATTAAATTTCAATTGCTAACATTACAATTCCATTTGATTATGTGGGTCAGACCATCACTGGATGCAAATCACTGTACTTCTAATGTTCTGGTGCCGTACAATGACCTGCACAGTAGAGGACTTGCAATATGGAGTTCTTGTTCTTTTCCGTTGATAAATAGTTTTGGGTTATGATGTCACTTTGGTCGATCTATATTCCTGAAGAAGGCACAGTTTCGAAGTAGTTGGAGACACTTTAAGATTTGTTTCAGAATTGCCTTTAGATTAAGCACTTTGTATGTGTTTAAGACATTATTATGCCTTCCTGACTCCAACAGCTGTGTCACCCATTGTTTTCCAAAAACCAGGTTTTGAGAGAACATATGAACTTATCAGATTTTATCAACCAAGTATATTTAGTTCTTGTCGGTGCTTTAAAAGAAGATTTAATTTAATTGATGATGTAGCAATGATGATTTCCTAATCTGTTTCTAGGATTATGATAATGTCACTGGAGCTTTTCGTCACTGGAAGCATAAACCACTTATTCAATTTGTTCTTTATCAACTTAATTTTGTAAGATTTCAAGAAAGGCAAGTGTTTTTTGGCACTTCATATCCTACTAGTAAATAACATTCTCCCAGTAATGAATAAGATTTTACAAGAGAATACGTTGTTTTAGAATATGGTATTATGGTTGTAGCTTCCATCTAAGAGACTGTGAATGAGACTTAATATCGGACTTAATGGCTCTTAATATCTGACCTATACTACACCAAAATATTAATATAATTCAACAAGTCAGGAAACAAAACCTGGTTGTTTCAGAAACAATTCCTTCACTCTGTTTTTGGAGTTCCCTAGAATTTCTGATTATTTTCTATTTGGAGTCAAGACACACCAATATTACGATGCAGAACTGATCTTTCCCATGGATGTGTGGAACATCCTGCAAGTTACAGAAACATGGACTCTGCTCAGTCAGGAAAAGCAGGGACTCCATTAAGCTGCAGACATTGTTTTTTGGGGGACAACTGTACTAACGCTCAGACATTATAAATTTATTTGGAGTCACATTTTATGTCAGAATAGGTAATCATTTGTGGTCTCTTAATTCAGGAACCATTCTTCTAGATAGACATGGATTGATTGCTTCCTTCTGTATTTTCTCCAGCCTGTGTGGATATGAAAATCTGCTGACCTTCCTCCCAGAGATCCCACAGAAAGTCTTTAGAGCTCCAAGATCTAGAAAGGCAAGAGAAAGTCATAGGGAATAGGATGCATAAATGTTCCTCACTTCCTGTCTTCCATGTGCTACACAACCCTAAAGTCCCAATTTTATCACTGAACAGTCCTTTAAAACGCTTAAACACTCATGTCTACCACGTTAGGCGATGTGCTTCTCTGACACTAAACTAGAAGATGGACTAGAAGTCCTCACAAAGGTGAGGACTAAGTACGGGAATCTGCCTTCTGCATAAACCAAGGTTTCAACAACAGCAGGGGTCAGAGCTCAGGAAACTCCTAATTGTCAGCTGACACTCTGTTTACTGCTCTAAGATCATTCTGTAACTTTGAATGAGAAACAGATTGTTTTTTATCTGCTTTGATAATATGAACCAAAAAAGAATCAAATGTATTTCAGTATCGTCTGCTTAGAATGCTGAATTCAAGGAAAAGTTATAATCTTAAGAAAAGTAACTTCTGCTGGTGTTCAAATTGTATTAGATAAGATTGCAATAGAATCCTTTTATAACATGCAGAATATCTCCGGTGATCATGTCTCAAATCAAAATTCACCTCTGATCTGAAATAAATCATATTAGACTCATCTTGAATTAATAAATACATATTTCCCTACTCTTCTGTGAACAGCTCAGGGGAAATCTCAAGGAATTTTCTTTTTCTTGCCCTTGAGATTTTTCTCGTTATAAAATGCCATTGAGTCTGTTACCATAACAGGGTCTTGACAAAGAGTTGAGAGGTTTTCCTTCAGTTTGGCAGAGGGCTCCATAATACACACAGGGTGGGGAGTTTCTGTCTTTATCACCTCCACAGTGCGATGGAGTAGTTAAATTCCCTGCCGCAAGCTAATTACACTTCTCTATTGCACAGAAGCTTTGTCCTCCCATAATTAATTATGAGCAAGAAAAGAAAATGTCCTTTTGTTGTTTTTAATGAATTAATCCTTCACAAAAATAATTTCTGTGACATAATAACAAAAGGACGTTTGTTCACTGTCCTCATCAGCACACGTACCCTAGTACATAAATGGCCTTTTGTGGGGAGTCTCTTTGTCTCTTCTGTCCAAGAACATACTGTATTGCAGACGTGTCACAGGAGTATTAATTCCCTCAATTGCTGTACAGGTAGATAAGACTGTCTAGATCATTATAACAAAAAAATACAGAGGAGAGAGTCCAGTGTTTTAATAGTACTTCTCACTCTAAAATCAAAGGAACAGTTCTGTTAAGTGGATTTTTCTTCAGACATAAAAAACCCACATTGCCCTACTTAATCTAGTAATTTGAAATGTGGCTTAGATAAATCTATTTGACTAAATGGAGAAAGTCAGTCTCCGTTTGATTGCTCATCCAAGGTGTAGGAAAGAAATCCGTTATGTCACAAGATTGAGTAACTCAAGACTGTGCTTTGTAAGATTAATGGGTACCATGTCAAATGTATATTTAACTGGGTTGCACTGAAGAGCCTGAATACAGCTAGAATATTTGGCATTTTGCTAAAGCTGGCTTAAGATGAAATTCTCTAACATTGCATGTAGTAGGTGCATTTCTTTAACTCTTCGTGGAAGTTGAATAAATAGCCAAAGCTTAGTAGACAAATGTTTACATTACCAGTTTTGGTGTGCTTTCAAACAGGTAAAATCATAAAATCATAGAATCATAGAACAGTGGTATGTTTGGGGTTGGAAGGGACCTTTAAAGGCTACCTAGTTCCAATTTCCTGCCATGGGCAGGGACATCTCCCACCAGACCAGGTTGCTCAAAGCCCCATCCAACCTTGAACACTTTCAGGGATGGGTCATTCACAACTTCTCTGGGCAACCTGTGCCAGTGTCTCAGCACCCTCAGAATAAAGAGGGTGATGAATGAAGATATTTCTTCCAAATATCTAATCTAAACCTACCTCCTTTCCGTTTAAAACCATTACGCCTTGTCCTATCACTATACTGTGTTTATTTGAAGGGTGAGTGTTATGTTACCTGCAGAAGACCAAAGTGCCAAATGAACTTACTGAGCATCAGTAGCATGCAGCTGCTCTTGTATCACTCTATATGGGAATGAATACCACGCCACCAGTGATAACAGGAAAATCCAAAAGGCTAATCACCCACTTCCTTCAGTAAATTCACATCTGTTACAACAGCAGGTATAGCAGGCATTACAAAACACGTTTGTATTCATAAAGCTGATTTCTATAACAGTATGTTGGTTCACACAGCATTCCTCTCGCCCCGTGACATTTTCTGTGGCATTCTTATTCATCTTCTTTTGAGATGTTTATAAAATTTATTGCATTTTCATTTCCTTAAACTTACTTTTTTAAGAAAAAGTGGTATGAATTAACCTAAAATGTTGAAAATTGCAATGTATTTTGGTTAAAAATGCAGAACTCATGCCACTAGGGGTATTATTATATTTAAAACCCTGTATAACAAGAAGTTCACACATTTTCTCTACATCACTTCCATAATTTTCAACAGCTGTCCTTTACCATTTGTGATGATCAATTCAATATTTTTGCATATACACGGAGAGAAGTACATTTCCCTTTCACTTGTGCTAAATTAAATATATTGAGGTTTTAACAGTGGTAAACTCTTCTGTGACAGGAGCCTTCCCATATACCTTTAGACACCTATTAGAAGGGAGCTGCCCAAACTCACTCATTACTCAATGGGAAGAAATAACACAACCTATTCCATCAGTCAAAGACTTACTGTAAGATTAGATGAAGCAGCTTCTCCTAGTGTCGTCTTTCAACACACACTCTACAGGAAGCCAAGATTACAACTTATTTTAGGTCACGTCAACAAATACTAAGAGAAAACAATACTTTCCATTCCACAGATGGCAACAAAAACGTTACCCTATTTCTACGGAAAACTTGCAGCAGGACAATGAGGCTTCCTGTGCAGAATGCAGAATGCAGGGTTAGGTGCTTGCACTTTGGTTTACTTACAAGCTTTTGCAAATAATTCCAACAGCTAATCCAGAGCACGTGTCTCTATTTGCATTTTTAGCATCATTGTGCTTTACTTACTCAAAGTGAGAAGCTTCCTCTTTGAGCCAACATGGAACTATAGGTTGGCAAGACATGTTTATAGCTGCCTTTCAACCCCCTTTTTTAGAGATCAGTTTTAAGTGCTTAGTTCAACAGCAACCTTGCGTACTTTTTTACTGTTGATTTTGTCTACACAAAGTTCCACCAAAAGCTCTTCAAACTACTCTTAAAAGCAAACACTGCGAAATAAAATTAAATAGTTGAAAAAAATATGTCCCACTAATATAAAATACTCAATGTACTGTACAGTAGAGAGAAACAAAAGAAAAAATTGAGGTGAACCACAGACGCTTTCCAGTATGTAAGTTGCAATATTTATAATATGGTAATATTTATACAACTCAGGGAGTCTGATACATGCAAAGTATCTAGGCCTGAATGACCAACACAAAGATACACATATGCACAAAGAATACCACAGCAAAACCAGCACTGACTTCTTCAGTTCCAGCTCAACACCTTGCCCTCAGGACCACCTTTTTGATATACACAGTCCCTGAGTGTAAAGTACAGATCAAACATCTCAAGAGTCTGGTGAAATATATATCAGTCAGTAACATTTCACATATCTTTATCGACTTTCCCCTACTAAATATATCACTATTGACAGCTGCATTGCCTTTTACACAATGCTGCACTTCATCTGCATCAATCAAACAAATCTAGAGTAAATGAATGTAAAGTGCTATAGTTAATTCATGCAATAGCTCCATGTGTCAAGACTCCATCTGAGTAGATGTACTTTAGAAGAACTCAGGAATTTCTGTCAAGTGTCTCTTAGGTTCATGTTCCAAACTGGACACTTAATGTTTTGTGTGTTTTATGCAACTTGAGAAAGGAATATCCTGGTACCAGTGACGGCATTTCATAACCAAAAATCTGTGTTTCTGCAAGATATATGAGCTGTAACTAAACTTTTCAGTAATGGGGCTCAGACTAAATAGAAGGGAGAATTTTTTTGCAGTGAGGATGGTGAAACACTGTCCCAGGTTGCCCAGAGAGGTGGTAGATGCCCCATCCCTAGAAATGTTCAAGGTCAGGTTGGACAGGGCTCTGAGCCACCTGATCTAGTTGAAGACGTCCCTGCTCCTTGCAGGGGGTTTGGACTAGATGACCTTTAAAGGTCCCTTCCAACCCAACACATTCTATGATTTCATATTCAGAGGACAGTATATTTCCAGTTAGTTTCTTTGCCGTTTATGCTTTGCATCCAGTGATTTTAATTGCTTTATTTTTTCAGCACTGAGCTTTTTTCAACATCATTTGCTCTTAATTATCCTGTTTTATGTGCTCATTCTACTAACTCACCAGAAATCAATTATTGTGATCTGTAATCCTCATTGCCTTATACAAAAGTCCATCATCAACAGCTTATTTTATTTTACTATTTGTGATCTAAAGGTTACGTATATTAGCAGAGGGTAGAAAGCACTGCTAAAGCATCTTCATCCAGAGATGTGCTGATCTTCCTCAAACTACTGAAGAGTTGAACGAACAGTAAACATAAGTTTGATTTCTGTTTGGCTGTTTGGAGCGGAGGTTACGCACAAACAAGAGCATTATTTATGAAGACACTTCAAAGATAGGAAAATAGCATCATTCTCTTAATGCACGGCAGGTTTGGGTCAACACACAGTTTATTTACCATGTCTGGTAAGCAACATTGTTTTCTGTGTTGCTAATTGCCAAGCCAAAAGTTCACATGAGATGCTGAAAAATCATGTGTCATTACCTTTGGGTCTTGCTCTAGCCTAGAAATGTACTGCATGTACTTCTTAAACAAAGGTCTTTCACACATTTGCGGCTGACTACAAATGCACTAAATTAACAAATTCATGTCAATTATTGTTTTTAACATCCTGAGTTACTTTGGCAGTAATACTTAAAAAAAAGAAAAAACCTAAATAAAACCAACGTGAAAAAGACTGCCTCATTTAAACAACAATCTGGTCTAACTCAAATGGCCTCAGCATATCTGACTCCAGAAGTCCCTCTTCTGCAGGCTGACATCTCTCAGCAACTCCCTAGCACAGGAAATGCAAGAGAGGATTTTTAAAAAGAAGAAGGGAGCAAAGCTATAAACAAATTATAGTCTAACGTTGTGATGGAGGGCTCTGCTGTTGACCTCCATCACAACAGAAATTTAAACCCACAGGAATCTCTTGTGTACGTTTGTCCAGCAATACTGATGATGCATATGGGTAAGTCTCCTTAAAACACAAGAAAAAGATGATCCTACTTGTGCTTGGGTAGAATACTATTTGGAAGAGCCCAAGGAAGTTCTAGGAAAGTCAGATATGAAAGCAAATCAAAGGGGAAAGTCAGGGATAGAATGAGACATAGAACTAAAGTGCAGCTGATATTTAGGCTAGCACAGGCTTCACTCTCCTCACATCATCTTATCGTGTACAAGCTCAACATGTCATTGTCATCACACAAATTGCCAGCCACGTCAAACAGTCCAACAAGTAGGATGTCTGACTTGGTAAAAGGTGGGTGGAATCTATTTTCTAGTGAGTCTTTGAAGGAGGTTAAAGCTAAAAAGGGAATAAAGCAAAGGTTGGGGTAAAAGCTCGGTTCTTTGGATTTGAGGTTAAAAACCAAGACTAAATGCATGGGAAAGAGATTAAAGGAATAAGAATAGAAGCAGAAGAGGTCAGCAGCTGACTCTGGAGGGAAACAAGTGTCATATAAGAAAGAGCCTGAAAAGAGAGTTGAAAAGAATTTAAATACTTCAACCAAGATCAGGATACAGGAATGAATTGTAGAAAAGTATCAGGAAGAAGTTCATATGAATACTATTTTTTCACTCAGCAAACATCTGGGGAACACGGGAAATGTTGTAACAAAGATTTTGAAGGTTGTGTGTATTCTTCAGAACTATAATGGAAAAGCATTAGTCCTTCCGTAAATGCTGTAATGGTTAAAATGCGATTTTCTTCTCCTTCTATAACATTGTCTTAGACAATCACAGTGGTTTAACTACTGCCCCACAGCAATGGAAAATGCTGCTACATTTTCAATTAATCTTGCTGTCGTAGATTTTGATAGAAAGTGTGGGCATAACAGTTCTCTCTTTGAAGTCAATAGGATTTTTCTTTCACCATCTACTTGAGTGGTAACAAAATCAGGCACAATTATCAATATTTTCTAGTGCGGTCTCTAATTTAAGCCAAACATGGGCAGCCCAGTTTGCACAGCTTGAGATGCCTTGGGCTTAATTTTCATAATCAAAGCATATTCACAGCATTCCTGAACAAAGTAAAGACGGCCTCTCTCTAGCTGGGTGGTCAGTTTTTTTAAAATATTGAAGTTGGAAGTTCTTCTGAACGTATTTCTGGCTGGCTGGAACTTAGAAAAAGCATCTATTCATAGCTTATAGCTAAAAGGAATTTAGTGTTAGCTTGCAAGGGAAAACCCCATGTTCTCGGATTCTTAGGATCAGAGGGCTTGTCTTTCCATTTCTATATTCCCAAGGAAAATAATGCATGTGTTCATTGTTTTGTCAGTATAAGATTTATAATGCCTTTAACTATTCATTTCCTTGCCATAAAGTGCATAGGTTTTGTAAATGATGTGAGAGTGACAACACTGTAGTTTCCTTGGCAACCTTAACTGGTGTTCAAAACAATGCTTTTCATGTTTGGAATAAGCATTGATTTGTACAATCTGGCGGGGGGGGGCAGAAAAAGAAAGAAGGAAGGAAAGAGGAAAAAAACCTCTTGAGGGAAACAATTGGCAGCTGCAAAAATTGCAAATCAACCTTGCACCACTTAGTCATCTATGTGATGTGAACTTTAAAAAGCTCAAACTTAAAGAAAAACGCATCTAAAACTGTCAAGTTTTTTTCTTTGTTTGCTTGAAGTCCTGCAAAACTAGCCGTTTAGCTTAGATTCAATGCTGAACGTAATTTGGCCCTTTCCTTTCTAAATTTGGCTCACTCCAAATTTTAAAATCTGGCTCATGTTGAGACACTAATGAGATACATACCTAGGCAACCTTTTTCCAGGCTTTGATTATTTTTTTGTTTCCATTTTGAAAATTAAACATATTTAATTCCTCAGCATTGCAAAAGGAGAAGGTTAGGTAAGATGAGTGCAGGATCAGACCCCCAAAAAAGTATCTTCATTTTTAAAACATTTTCTACGAGCTGATTGGAAAGACAGAGGTTGCATTACCCAACACGGATCCTCAGTCTTGAGAGCAAGAAGGTGTAATATTTCTTTTGATGGAACAGGGTGTCTTTGAAAGTTTATTTCGTTAACTAACTTTTTAACACACACCCCCCAAACAAAATTTCTATAGTTGGAACAAGAACGTATATTCTGTGTTTGGCATTTTCATTCAGATCTATGGTGTTTCCTCCCTCCTTATATTTTTATAGATTTCTCAGCTACCAACTATGTAATATAGAAAAAGAACATGATGGAAAAAATATCATTTAAGTGGCATGGAGGTGGCATGCATGTTTAAGTCGTTTCATTATCTCTCACTTTCTGTTCGCTGTTAACCATAACCTTGTAAAAATGCTCAGTGTTAGAAGGTGCTTTCATTAATCTGAAACCTTCAAAGTAGTTATTTAGAGTTATAAGCAATAGGGATGGAGAACGCTGTAATGCTATTTTATGTTGGAAAACTGCAGATGTCATGATTTTCCTGCTCAGGGCTTGGACTGTGTGGTGATGAGCAGAAAATAGAATCAGAGCTGGATGGAGGGTTGGACTTGTAGTGAGCTTGGTTGTATGAGCTGAAGGTATATGGGATGACCCTTTCATAGGAGCTGTGAAGTTGAAATCCCTATAGAGATGATATAAAGGCCTAGCAAAAGGAAAGAACAAAATACAGAATTTGTACCCTGTGTGGTACCCTATCACGTCAAGGTCATTATATGAACTGGGCATCAAAATTTCAGTAATGAAGATGGTATCACTTCTTAATGTCATCAAAGACGGAATTCTTCTGCCATATTAGACACTTGTGATTGGCATGTCTATATGTGAGCTAGACGTCCTTGAGATGTAAGGGACAGGAGAGTCTGGATCTACAGCAAGGCTCCTGTAGTGGTGGTGGTCTGTTTTTTGTGGAGCTAAGAGAGTTTTACTAAAGTAAAATCTCTTGCTCTTGGAGTTATATCCTATGTATCACCCGTGTAAAGGGAACGTAGCTCCATGTCCTTGTAAAGGTTTTTTTGGACCTCGTTTATTTCTGCTGTCTTAGTTTTTTGACAGTGCTTGATGCATAGCTTTGTGTATGCTGTTCACCGCTAGTTTCTGAAAGGATCTTCTCTGACATTTGAGTCATGACGTTAGGAACCATCCACTGCTACCAACCAGAGGGCAAATAATAATGACCAAAGAACACAGAGACTCAATTTTTTGGCATGTTGGTACCTGTGGTAGAAAGCAAGGAATGGTATCAGAAAATCATGTGTGTGCACATGAACTCTCCACACTCAGAAAAAAAAAAATTGAAAAGTGGCCTCCTTTAAGACCAACACCGTTATATTCATTACCAGGGTTTTTTTTTTTTTAAGTTTCTGAAAGAGTGCATCTTTCTACAAGTGAGCAATCAATTATTGTTGTCCTGTCACATTAATCTCTCCTTGCTTTCCTGCATTTTACTGTCTAAATGATGTATCGTTATATAGGTCCTGCTCTTACAGACCACTCCTGTTAGGGGTATCCTTCCATCAGATGCATCCACATATCCCCACGGAATTCCACTGAAAATATTCATCTACTGTTTTCACATTACAGAATCACAGAATCATAGAATGGTGGGGATTGGAAGGGACCTTCAAAGATCATCTAGTCCAACCCCCCTGCCAAAGCAGGGTCACCCAGAACAGGTTGGAACGGAATGCATCCAGGTGTGTTTTGAATATCTCCAGAGACGGAGACTCCACCACCTCTCTGGGCAGCCTGTGCCAGTGCTCTGTTACCCTCAAAGTAAAGAAGTTAACATTCACACCCATAAATGTAGGTACACATGCAGAGATCTCAGAGATTGACTATCATGTATACTACACATCTTTTACATTATTATGAAAATGTAAGTAGGTCATAAAGTCATCGGGATTACATCTCCATCCACCTTTAGGCACACACTGCCATACCAAAGTGTATAAACCCGGTTCTTATATTAAAAGTCTTGTGCAGCTCTTGCAGCTCCCCAGCCTTGTGATGTTTTAAACATATTTCTAGGTGACCTAAAATAAAAAAGAGAAGCGTTCTTAGAAACTCTGCTAGCCTGCCTAACTCATTACATTCTCTTATGTATTTATTTCTTATTATGTTTGCTCTGAACAAAAACATATATAGGAATATATGTGTGCTTTTGTACGCTTATTATCACAAGCATGGTGGTTTCCTGCTGGCTTTCTACCAGAAAAGAGAATTGAAAGCTCAAGCATAAAGTCAGCATTTCTTATTCCTGTAGGAGATTCGTGTTCATTTGATGGAGAAAAGGAAACAACAACAAAAAAGGTCTAAGAAAATTAAGAAAATTATAGAGCTTACTGCCTATGTGCTCAGAAACAGAGAAGTAATATATTTGTGCTTTTCAAGGCATTCCAGCACTTTCAAGTCAGTGTTGCATTCTCTAATTACATGTAATAAACAGGTAGTGGAATGGCCCAGCACGGGGCTTGAGAGCCTGAGACCTCGTGGAGCACAGCAATGCTCATAAAGAGACTCTTTTAGCAATACAGGAGACAATTAAGAATGGCATCAGTGATGTTGCAGTTTTAGCATATGTTCAACACCCGTTGCTTAGAAGGGAGGAGTTAAATCACTAGAGAGCTACAGTGGTTCTGATATGATTAAACACAAATTGTTCTGTTGTATTCTTCTAATTATCTTGTAGGTAAAAGGAAAAGATTGTATAAATTCATAAAATCTGAATCTGCAGCTCTTTCCACCGCAGTTACGATATAAAATGTTACGCCCGTATGAATGGAGAGGTCTGATTTTATGCCTGTTTACCGTCCCTAAGCTCATGCATAAAAGGCTAACCAAGGTACCAGGCAGCAAAGAGCCAGACAAAAAGTTTGACAGTTCCATTAATGTACCAGGTGTAATGCTGTGGAGTCTCCTCTGTTATACTGGTTATTTCTATGAGCTATTTAACTAATATCAGTGGTATCACTTCATAATGTTGTCCAGGAGGAAATGATTAATGCTGACCTGCTGGCCCTCAGTGTCTCCACTTTGTAGCATATGGGGTATGAAATCGTTAGGGACTGAATTGTTAAGGCATGTTTTATGGAGCTAACACAACACTTAGGGAATAGCTCTCAGCTGTGCTCCTGCCGTTTGACAGCAGTATTGCTGAGTAATGCAGTAGAGAATCAGGGTCTTGAAATGTATAAAACTTGGTCTGCGATTGTAAAAGGCCTGGCTTTGCACTTGATTAAGCTTTGTTCGGGTTTCTGAGGAATTATGGAGCTTATAGTGGGTCTGATTCTCTCCTACTTACCTTAAATTAGGTATTTCACTTGGGTCTGATGGGTAGAAGTAAGAGATAAGCAGGGCTGGTTTTGTTCATTGAAGTCTTGGAAAAAAACCCTAGTGTAGCAGATAAAAGTAATGTAGTTTAAAAACACTTTTGTACACCCCTCCAAGGTTATGTTCCCCCAGTTAAAATAACTTCCAGGCACTCATAATTTCCAGTTGCTTGCAAAGGCTGCAACAAGTGACTGAAGCATACAGCCTACTACAGTGATCTCACATTGCACCTCCTTTGCTTCTCCAGGCAGCAGAACCCAGTGGTCTTCAATATATGCTCTTGGAGAAGGGAGTAGAGGATCTGTGCTTATGCATTTGTAGGAAAACAAGTGCTTTCTGATCTGGTGGTTTATTTAGGGGAGTTGGAAAGCTCATTGTTTCGTTCCAAGAATGTCCATCTTGAGAAAATGTGCTTACACAATTTATACTGTTAGGTTGGTGCAAGTTGATTCCTTTGAATCAAAGGATGATAAATGAGTCTGTGATCTTCCTAAAGTCTTCTACTTTTTTGGAATATTTGTTGGGCCAAAGAATAAAAATGAGTGCAGCTTTGCAGATGAACAGGTAAGATACTCATTTAAAGGAGGGCCCACAGTCTTCGTTCTTTCTCTCATCCCTGTTGCTTCCTTTGTGTATCCTACCGCAGGTGTGGCTAGAAGTTCCTGAGTGCCTGACTACCTTCACCATGCTGTACCAACCTTAGGCAGACAGATTTTTAGATGCTGTTCTCTGTCTGTCACTTTCTTATCCCTGAAAAAGAGTTATCTTATTTCCTTGCATCATGAGAATGTTGAGAGGATGAGGAATTTGCAAACTTCCAGGGTACCTCTGCAGATTACATTAATGCTCTTCAGAACTATTTATATTTAGTTTTAAGATAGAAGCCTCTCTTTTAATTAATAAAAAAACAAAAACAACTCAAAGAGAAAAAAAAAAAAGCACAAACAAAAACCAAGAAAAGCTTCTGAAGAATGTTTGAAGCATGCTATTAATCTAATAAATATAAATTCAGGCAACCTTAGGAGCTACAGTCTTACTTCAGGGTCAGAATTTGAATTCCTGAGAGAGAAGGAATACCATGAAGAAGATTCCTCATTTTATCCACGGAGGGCAGTTGCCAATCAATAGGTATGCTACATATTTTACTCTTATGAAGTCATGAGAGTAAAGCCATTTATAATTCCTATTTCTTCCTGAGGTACAGCTTGCTGAGAAAGACTATTACCAGTTTCCAAGTAAGGAATTAATTGCATTTCTGAATGTGATCAAGTATCGTCTTCAAATTAGATGCTTAAACAATATCATATTTTGTGTTTAAAATCTCTCTTATTATGCATTCTAGGTCTCTTTCTTTTGTATTTGTTTGTCTTCTTAGTTCAGGGATAGGATCATAATTATACTTGGCAAAACAAGTAATTTTCATTAAGGTAATCCTAAAGCTTACTTTGTGTCTTCTTTGGTTAGTGTGTTAAGAACACCTGAAAAATAATTCTCTTCAAATACCATTTTTCACCATTTCTTTTTCTTCTCTCTGTATTACTAGGAACAATAATATAAAAATAGATTTGACATTTCTTATCAATTCATCTGTTCACTTTTTATGCATTCATGAAGTTCCCATTTATATTTATTGTTTATTTTTGAAATGGTTTTGCAGTCATAAATACCATTTTTCCTACTCCACTCCTCCTACTACTTCTTGATGCCTTTCCAAATCTAGAACTGATCCACTGAAGTTGGTGGCAGCACTATCGTTGCTCCAATAGGACTAAATTTTGTTCGGAGCAGAGGGAGCAAAAATTTTACTAGCTTTAGGATGCAGCGTGAAATTCATAAAAAAACCCCACAAACAAACCAGCAACAAAAAACCCACCAACCAAAAAACTATGTGATCTAGTCGCCCATGATAATGGCAGAAAAAATGTATTCGGTGGCTCAGGCAGTCCTTTCCTGTCCGATCCTGCTAGACTTGATCAATGTAAAGTAACTTAGTGATGTGCTCTTGTGTAACAGAGTAAATATCCTGTCTCTCGTATTTACTGTCTCCTGTTCTGCCATGCTGTTGTGGCCAAATGCAATTTGTCCCACTGGTCAATACAGTATATACTGAGTTTTTAGCAACAAGTTAAGGATACTAGGGTTGGATGAGCACTTGTAGAAATGCCTATAGAAGGACTTGGCTTATTTACACATGTTGAATCTTCAGCTTCGTCTATTAGAATTGAAGAGAAGAGTTCATTAGTTTAATTTTATTTGTTACTGCATGTATAGAGCCACAGTACATAAAATAAATGGGTCTTTACTTTGAGAAGCCTGTATTTAAAAGGTGCAGGCAGTTCATATACATATATATATATATATTTAAACATAAGATTTTGCAAGATTGTGGGGGTTGCAGATGGAAAGAGTATAAACCTGACCATCTTAGCGCTGACTGGGGTGTTTTATACTTTGTCATTTTGGACATGTATGAACAGTTCCTAGAAACCCGAATTCCTGCCAGATTGACCATGATAGAAAAGGGTTGTAGTGGGTTGACCTTATCTACCAGATGCCCATGAAGCTGTTCTCTCCCTCCGCCTCCTCAGCGGTCCAGGGGGAGAAAATAATACAAAAGATAGGGACCAGGAGGACCTTCTCCCCACGCCCCATTTCTTCCCAGGCTCAACTTCCCTTCAACCTCCTTCCCTCCAAACAGGCGGTCAGTTCATCACACGTTGTCTCTGCTGCTGCTGTGCCACTTCCTCCTCATGCTCTTCCCCTGCTCCAGCATGAGGTCCCTCCTAGGAGATACAGTCCTCCATTAACTTCTTCAACGTGGGTCTTTCCCATGGGCTGCAGTTCTTCAAGAAATGCTCCAGTGTGAGTCCTTTCCACAGGGTACAGTCCTTCAGGAACAAACTGCTCCAGTGTGAGTCCCCCAAAGGCGGAAGTTCCTGACAGAAAACCTGCTCCTGCGTGGGCGTCTCTCCACAAGATGCAGCTTCCTTCAGGACACATCCACCTGCTCTGATGCAGGGTCCTCCATGGGCTGCAGGGGTACATCTGCTTTCCCGTGGTCTTCTCCATTGGTTGTAGGGGAATCTCAGCTCTGGCACCTGGAGCACCTCCTCCTCCTCCTCCTTCTTCACTGACCTTGGTGTCTGTATAGTTGTTTCTTTTACATTATTTTTTCACTCCTCTCTCTCACAGACACTGCACAGCATGTTTTATTCTTTCTTCAACAAGTTATCGCCTTAGCAGATCCCTCTGGGAGCTGGTTGGAACTGTCTGTATCTGACATGGAAGCAGCTCATGGTCTCTTCTCTCAGAAGCCACCCCTGCAGCCCCCCTCATTACCAAAACAAGTAAATCCAGTACAAGGGCATAGAGTGAAATTTAGTATTTGTGAGCTGGTCTTCCAGTCTGAAAAGAAAGGCAGATATACTGGGTGATGCATTTTAACATGGTTAATATGTGCTGACTAAGAAGTTTCTGTTAGAATGTACCAGGAGACAGTTGCAGGCTCCAAAGCTACAATGGTAACAGTCATGGTATGATGTGGGACTGTTAGACAAGACTTTTTCTAAAACGTGGCAGATGTATTGAAAGCTTTTCTCTTATAAACACTACAAAACCCTCTGTAAGTTTGTATTCTTCACTGACCAGTTTTCCTCAGCTAGAAGCAGTTGACCTGATGAAACTTGGCTTCTTTAGGACATCGTACCAAATACAGTGAGATCTCTGATTGAAGCCTTTCTCCTAGGTCATTCATAAAAACATTTCCAAAGGAGATTTTCTGGTATCTCATAAGAAATGAACTTACAAAGCAGTTTTTCTCTTAATGAGGTCCTAACTTCTACACAAATTCCTATCTCATAAACCTTTTGTGAACTTGGTAATGCTGAAACCTTTATGTATGTGTCAAATTTATTTCAGAATGACCAATGAGTTAAAACTATTTTATTTATGAGGAAATTCTTGAAACATACCCCCTCCACAAACACACAATCACAGAGTGATTACAGAAGTTTTTTTCCATAGAAATCCAGGCTGAAAACACAATGCTAAGGAAAAAAAATGAAAGTAGCAATTATATGTAATGAATAGAAAAGCAAAGAACTTGATAGCAATAAGTACAAATCAACAGTTAAGAAGAGCAGGTAACTGAAATTGTCATCAAGAGTCAAGAATTCCTTCAGAAATTGAATTAAATCCTAAATTGTGGTTTTATATTCTAAGCAAATTAAATGGATTTGGTGTTATAAAATACCATGCCCACCTCTAGTACAGCTTAGGCAAACCATGAGACTGAAGATTTAAAATTTTAATGGCGCTACATTGCATTTGTACTATTCTCTGCTCCCATTATTATCCTTGTCATGAGAACAAATTCATATTGTTCCTTCCCTCTTCGCATTGCAATCTTCATTAGAATTAGGTGCCATGATTTAAATCCCTTGTATTGCCTGCAGAAGGTAATGGGCAAGCGTGCAAAGCTGACCTTTTCAGGGCTCTCTTAAGTTGATTTGTGCACCCTCCCTGCCTCTTCAGACTCTCTGACTTGAGAGAGAGCTGTAAATGAAGAAGAGAAAAAAAAAATGTTCGGCGCACAGAGTAAGACAAAGATTAAACCAGTGCAGCATGAAGTTGTGTTATATAGCCTCTGCTAGGCATTTCAATGCCATATTTGGTTCGTGAATAAAAATTTTCATGCCATTTCCTGATCCCATTACAAAATTCCACGCTTTGACAGGAGAGAATGCTTTGGACTGGATATGTCTTGGGGTTTAATGCAAGATACAAAGCTTTACTGCTTAGTTTCATGGTTCAAATCCAAGTGAGGATCAAGGAGTGAATTTTGATGAAAATCTAATGATTCTTCAGAGGTTAAATGGGTTTGACATGTGCAAAGCAGGTTTTAGAGGATGCGTATTCAAGCTGTAAGACATTTACATAATTTTCACTGATGTACACATTTATTTGTGGTTTTAATAAACAGGCTTCACTATCAACTTACATTCTGATCCCTAGTGGAAATGGGAATGAGTGTCGTACTAAGGAAAAAACAAGGTACAGCTCAAAATGACTCTTTAGGGTAAACATCTCTGATATTACTGAAATACCTTGACTAGAAAAATTGGCTGAGATGCTCATGAAAGCTGGCTGAAATCTCAAAGTGATTTGGTTCTTCCATACGTGACCTTTTTGTCTAGAATGAAAAAATTGAAAGTTTTGCAAATTTTCCCCCTGATGCCTTCAGATGTATAAATTGGCAGTTTGTCTCACGTGGTCTACCTGTATAATCATTTAGAACTTAATCTCACTTTTTTTCAGAGGCAGAGCCAGGTTGCATACCCAAATTTATAAATTTCAAGTAAGACCCTGATATTACCACGCATAGATCGAGTGCCATTCCCTGGCACATGCACACATTCCAGTGCTGTACTAGGTGAGATTGAGCCATTGGACTTGAGAATAAGGTCTCAGATTAAACAAGTAAAAATGTTATGTGACCGGTCCTTATGGTTCTTATCCCAAGTTTTCTGATATTTCCCTCTTCTTTTTGTTAGAACCACAACTGTTGGACTCTATATTTTGATTAGTTTAAGACTAATTTTCAAATGCAGCTTTAGCCCTTAGAATTGCAGAAAAGGGATTGAAAGGGGAGACAACCAAAACCTGAACATATACCAAAAAAACCCTCTTTAATTGTTATTGCAAATGTATTTTATTTTTAAATTAGGATACCAAGGATACCACATTTGTTGTAATTTTACATGCTTAGGAACTATCAAAACTTGCAAAAAAGTTGTAAATACACAGTTTACTGCAAAAATTGGTGTAATGATTGTAATGGACCAGAATTATGTGCAATAATACAAGTCAGTGTCAGGGTGCCACTAGGGCCAGTGGCTTCCTGGAAGCTGTAATGGGGGACAGGGCAGGACGTCACAGTCAGGCCCTGTCCCACCACACTCTAGTCAGGAGGAGGGCAGCCAGGGGACAAGTTGTGCACATCCCCAGCCATGGCATATCCATGGGGAAGGGGACAGGACAAGGACAGGGCAGAACATCAACTTGCAGGTAGTTTATCTGCTACCTTCAGGTAGTGTCTTGCCTGTTTATACCAAGGTTCATTACTTTTCTACCTGCATTCTTAAATGTCATCCCACATCTAGTCTTTTAAACAGGCTCCACCAGTTTTCTTTAATTGATGATTCAGTCTTCCCTAATATTGTCAGTTCCTTCCAATTTTGCTAGCCAAAATTTTTGATGAACACCTACCTACTTCTTATCTCTAGATCATTGGTCAATTAAGTGGAACCAGTCTCAGACTGATGACTGAAGAATACAAGTAACAGTCCTTCTCCAGTCCTATTCACCCCTTTTAATATAAGCTATTATAGGCTCTTCTTTAGCCAGCTCTTTATCGGCTTACTATTATATTAATGTTCATCATCTCCTCCTTGAGCAGTAATTTCCTGTGGGAAACAATAAAGAGTGTTTGGGTTTGCATTTTTTTTTTTTTTAAAGATATATCTACTAAATCCACTGCATCACCTTATCTAAGATATCAGTGCTTAAAAAATATAGGTATTAGATTAGGCTGACATCTTTGATAAAACCATGTGTGTAATTTTCTCACCGCCTTTGTCTGTGTCCTTAATTGTTCTTTCTTTCAAGAACTGTTATAATACTCTACAAAGCATTTAAGTCAAGCTTAGAGTCCTGTAATTGCAGGGATCACCTTTATTTTCTCTTTTTGTGTAGCCTATTATGTTTGCCATTTTTCAGGCAGACTATTACAAATGAATTTACAGATTCATTAAAAATCCCTCCTACTGAATTTCCATTAGTTATGCATAACTATTACGACCCCATCCTCTACTGCCTCAGATTAGTTTATGCTTCAGCATCATTCAGGGTTTGTCTTTTAAGAAAATACTCTTTGAATTGTAGGTCCAGCGTTGTGGTTAGCGAAGAAGCAAGCTTGGGGGGAGACACCTTACTAAGCAGGGCAACATCTCACTAAGGAGGGCAACATCTCTGCCAACAGTCTTGCTACTCTGGTGAGCGTGGGTTAAACTAGGAACAACAAGGGAGGTAGATGGTGAACATTCAAGTGAGGAAATGATGGACTGGGTTGGAAAGCAAGGCGTGAATAGTGATGTGGACAAGGGAAACTTTGTAGTCAGGAAAATGTGGCTGAAAGGGGTCCATTTCAAGCACATGCATATTAAAAAGTGCAGAGAGGACAGCATGACAGAGAAGCTTCAAACGTCTCTGAAATCAGCATGACTGGGTGCCTCTCCAAAGCACCTACAGTTGTGCAGAAGAGGACCTGGGGATCCAGGTGGACACCAAGTTGTCCATGTTGCACTCATGGTAAAGAAAGCCAGCGGCCTCCTGGGCTGCGTTAGGAAGAGTGTTGCTGGAAGTTCAAGGGAGGTGATCCTTCCACCCTGCTCAGCCCTGGTGAGACACAACTTCAGTGAGACCAGCCAAGGACCCTAAAGAAGATTAAGGCTCTGGAGCATCTGACATACAAGGAGAGGTTGATCGAGCTGGAACTGTTCAGCCTGGAGAAGAAACAATTCAGGAGGATCTTATTTATGAATATAAACAGCTAATGGAGGGAATAACAAACACAGAGCCAGATTATTCTCAGTGGTGTACAATGACCGGACAAGAATCAAGGGGCATAAACTGAAACACAGGAAGCTTCCATTAAACATAAGAAAAAAAAAAAACTTTTTTACTGTGAGGGTGGTAAAACACTAGAACAAGTTTCCCAAACAAATTATGGAGCCTCCATTCCTGGAGATATTCAAAGCCCGACTGCACGCTGCCCTGATTTACTGTCTCTAGCTGATCCTGCTTTATGCACTGTGTTGGACTAGATGATCTTCAGAGGTCTCTCCGACCTCAGATATTCTAAAAAAAACCATCTATGATCTTTTATTAAACTGACTGGTATGTTTGGGAAAAATCTGACAAGCTTTCAGGCACAAAAGCCCTCTTAAACAATCATGGCTATAGCAAAATGTCACATAAACCACAGGGCTATTTTATAAGTAAGTCACCATGCAAATAGCCATAAATTTGCAAATGTCAACTGCAATTGTCAATTTGCAAAGCAAGTACAATTAAAACAAAATTTTAATTCACTCAGAAAGCACTGTAAATAGCCGATGATATTATAAATGGTATTTGAAAAGCCATCCGCAGTTGTAAATAAAAAATATTAAAATCCAAACCAACTGCTGTTTTTCTTCTAGCTTTTTCCTCTTTTTTTTTTTCATTTTATTTTGTCTCTATTCATGTTTAAACATAAGGCTCCAGTGGGAAAGTGACATTTCTATAATTTGAGACACATAGAAACATGGCTGCTTCTGATCTTTTCTGAGGTGAATCTGAGCTTGTGTGAGATGGCTGTTGTGTGTAGTGTGTGAAGCAAAGCTGTAAGAAGAATCTCAGTCCTGCTCCAACTGCTTCAGACCCCTTTCAGTAAACAGAGTAAGCAGTCAGGGCTCTGGCTGTTTGAATTTACTTTGAATTAACAGCTGACTGGTCTTCAGTTGCTGAAGCAGAAATCTCTAGACCGTAGTCAAGGCAATGCAGGTATTTGTATTGGCTTTAAAAATATCCACTCCCTGAACCTCTATAAGGTCCTATCAAATGCTGTCTTTTCCCTGTAAGATCAGCTAAATCGGATAAGTATTTATTTGTCTTCACCTCCACAACCTCTGTCTCCAGTCCCTCTTTGAGGTGAAAATCCAACTTTGAGCAGTCGTGGCTGGATCCACAAAAAAATCTTTTGAGTGTGAGTGTAGCCTAACTTTCATTTTGGGAGTGTAAGTCCCAAAACTCATAAGAATGGCAGCTGAGTTGCCCTGAAACCCGGAGTCCAATAAAGCTCACAGACACTTCTATTTCCTATATTCTGCTTCATGCTCCCAAGCAACTCATGCTTCAGTCACATTGGGATCCAAAAGAACACGTGTTTCAGCTGAAGGACAGTGGTGTGGTGTTCATGCTCAGAGCGTGCAGAACAGAGAGTGCACAGGAGACTATTGCAAGAGGAGCTCTGCCATTGCTCGATGGCCCTGGCTTACGGCTATTTGTGCTCGTGTGCAGATTTGTAGATTTTAGAATCTTCTGAACTTGTTGGCACTCAAAGTCCTGCCTTGCAGCAAATCATCCTGCCCATTGAGCTATACAGAAGTCCAAGGGAAACCCTTAATCTTTCCTCCCCAAACTGTTCTATTTGGATAAATGAATGAAAGAATCACTGAAAATAAGGTGAATGTGCACAGATGTGATTTTCTTGCTTCTTCCCCTTGGAAAGGAAACCTTGTAAATGGAATTTTGAAGTAGCCGGCCTTGTCCAAGCTAGTATTTTTCTTTACAATTAGAAGCAAAGGGACAGTAGTTATAACCCTGTTGGAATGATTTCATATATACTTGCTATGAACTGAGCACTTCATAAGAAAGGGTAAAGCTATGAGCTCTGGTATCCTTGTCAAATCCTACCAGGAGTAATTAAATATTACCTGCACTTCCTGCCTGGTCTATCAATAATGGCTAATGAATAAACGATATGGGGATTGTGTAAAACTTAAGGGATTCTTTACAGGTAAAATCTGTCTATATAAGATCATATTAACGTTACAAGCTTTTGTTCTGCTCCTTGACGTGCACGCGTAATTTCTATTAGAGGGGGGAATCATGTACTTACATTTAGGAGAGAAAAGATCCTTGTTACATTCATCATAATATAAATAACCTGAGATGTTGAGCTCTCTTTCTGGAGAGCTCTGGCTTGCAGCACTTTCAGTAGATAAAAACACAGAGTCATACCAAGGGAATATCAGTGAAAGTACATCTTATCACTCTGAAACACAAGTAACTCATGTATAGTTGAAGAAATAATGAATTCTTACAAGTGTCTTATTAATAACACTTTCAGAAAATCCATTTTTTAAAAGAATCTTGTCCATAGTTTTAAAGCACTAGAGATTTAAAAGAGACAGGGTTAGCACCAAAAAGAAAGGTGCAGAGCCTTTAGGTATTGTAAAAGTGAAAGAGAATTCATTAAAATTAAAGGAACCTACAGTGCTTTCTAGATAAGTGCTTAACACTTTTGAAAGAAACACTTTTGTAACTAGGAAGACAATTTTCCAGATGGAAAAACAACACAAAGTTTTTTAAATAACCTTTTCAGGATCATATGGTTCTTGACTCCCAGTCTTGTGTTAATTCACACTGACTGGCTTTAGGGTATATCCCACCTAGGCATCTGTATCTTGCTCAAAGAGCCATAACAACACAACTCTAGCATATGTGTGGCTGTTAGATATATTGTACAAAAAACTTCTGGACTTTAAAGAAATTTCAATCTCTTTAGGCATATGTGTGATGTGAAGGAACCGAGTAATGCAACGATTGCTGTCAGCAATGGGGAAGGCAATGGAAATAACTTAACTGCAATGGGTAACTCTATAGATAGACTTTAATGCAAGAAAGAATGTGTACATTCAGAATGTGTCCAGCAGTAAAATCTACAAGAGTGATACTATGGGTTGTTCTCGTTGTTTGGTTTTTGTTTTTCCTGGTGGCTATGGGAAGGTCCTTAAACTTTTCCTCAGAAGCAGACTTCTTCATGTGTGTATCACTGAACAAATATAGTTTTAGAGCAACCTGGGTATACAGAGCTAGGCTAGTTTAATATTTACTGGATTGGCAGAAAAGAGAGTGAGATTTATGCCCTGATGTGTGACATGCCTGCAGGAGGAGGGATTTTGGATTCCACCTGCTGTTACCCTGCATATTGAAATCTCATTTTGATGAGCTAGAGCAGCCTCAGCAGAGAGGAATGACAGAGAAAGAAAAGAAACCACAGAGGTGGTGGTTAGGATCCTCTCCTGGAGGGTGGAAATATCTGTTCCAACCTTCTGATGAGAGAGGATCTGACTTTGTTTCCAGCCTCTGCATGAATAGAGTCCAGACTAGGAGAATGTGGAGTGTGACTTAAAGTCTTCTGTGCATGTTTCCTACCTTATATTGCAAATATGATTCCCAACAATATTTAATGCTTGAACATACCAAATAAACTGTTTAAAATACTATGGGAGAGGAGAATAATAATTAAAAAAATATATATGGAGGTAGCTTTCCAAGACCTCTTTGTCTTCAAGTTAGAATCGTGAGGAGACTGAAACAAAATCAATAATGAGATAGGTGGTGGTATCATTCCTTTTCCTCTTAAATCCTATAATTCAGTATTAACGCACTTGTCCAGTTTGCACGTTTAAATAATTTTCTTTCTTCCTGCCTGGAAAGTTGTCTTTCCTACAAGATTCATAGGAAAAGGCGTAACGACCATCAGCTCCTTTCCTATGAAGGGTGCCTATATCCTACTGCAAACCAAACCTCCTACAAAGTAAACATATTTTATTCTGGGAAATGCAAAAAAATAACTGTTTCAGCATTTCTTATCCTTCCTTTCCTTCGACATTTATTTAAATTAAGGTATTTAAAGATTTCAGGTCAAATTTATGGCTAGCTTTGCTCGACTCAAACCTGCAAAACCAGTATAAAACAACGTCCTTCTCTCCCACAGCAACAGGAAAAACCCTTACTGCATCCCAACACGCTTAGAGTAAACTCAGAGGGGTTGTTTAGTGAAGGCTGCTGGACTGAGACAGACTCTGGGGATGTCCCCAGTGCTCTCCAGTGCCATATGCCCAGAGGTTATGTTCTCCCCTAGGTTTGCTCACAAGGCAGCGCTACTGCTCTGCGGTGATTCTGTCCAAAAAGAGCCACTTCTTTTCTTTAGGAGTCACTTTCCAAGTGTTGAAGAAGGTTACATCATTCCCACCAGTTGTGTTTCATGTTTGATTCGCAATGACTGAATTCCTAATGCAGGGTATAGACCGGCAAGTATGCAAGCGTCTCTAAGTGTCAACCTTTTATCCTACCAGGATCGATAGGAGCTTTATGTTTCCCAGAGATGACATAAGTAAAACTGTATTCTGGGGTAATTTCAAAATATAATGCTCCAAGGAGAGCAGGAGCCAGCTGAAATCCCTGTCGAGTGTTTTGATATCTTGTTCTGACTCCTTTAACTCAAATCCTGTTTAACTAGCAGCATCTGCCACTGACATTTCCACAAGGATGGTACAGATGGAGCAGTGACTCAGATCGCTCGCTCTACGGAGTTATGAATAGCTAAAAACTGTTGCTGATGAAGATTATCAACAGGGCTATAGGAGAGGTCCATGTGTGTGTTTGAGGCCTGCAATATGTGGAATTTAGACCTTACACTTGTATTGTTTTCATAGAAGAAATTGCATCTATCTGCCTATGCGTACAACTACAAACATGAGAAAATTCTTCAGATGGTTTTGTAATTGCAGCCTTCTCTGCTCTGTATTGGTTAACAATTAGTTAATTCCAAAACGAAAAATTCCTTGAAACAAAAAAATATTGTGTTTAATGCCAGCATTTTAATCTAGGTCACAAATTATTTCATTTCTTGGTGTTCTTGCAGCCTGAAAATGGGGAGGGGTGGGGAGAAGCAGAACAAGGTAAACCTGTTAGCTGAACCTCCTTGTCATTTGGGTCACATCACTGTTTATCATCTTTCATTTTCCCTGGGGAAACACACAGTAAACAGGAAGATAGTTGCACTGAGCTTTTGTGATAAGGGTTCCAGCTGGGAAATACAATGTGTTTTGTGATTCCTTGGTCAAAGAGTAGTTTGAGACTGCCTTTTTGTTCGTTCATTTACAATGAGAGGTGTGGGGTTTTTTTCCTGTTTGCTTTAACATTTTATCTGCATAGATTTCTTGGGAAAGGTACTAAGTTAGTAGATTTAATCAATTATGGTTTCAACTCATTAGAAGAACTGACACTGGGCCCAATTCTTTATAGACCTGAATGATCTATACAGCCGAATATAAGGTTGCTTCCAAATGGACTCTGCTGTTGCCTGGGTCAGAACGTAGTTTATTAAATGTTATTTACATGTTCAGCAATAGTGCCTTACACTGTTCAGGCACTAAGTAAATGACCATTTCAAAACTTCATTCAGAAAACAGTCCCTTCTACACAGAGCTTACACTCATGCTCTATAGAATATATCTCAGCTGAGAAACAAACATTGTTCAGGAGTGGTTCAAATTCATACATGTCTTTCAGTGCCGATGAAGGTGTAGTTTATTGTTAGTTATGCTGGATTTAATTTCCAAGCAAGAGAGACAGATCTCATTTTTTTATACTTGCATAGCACACATTACATGGAATAGCCACTCTTGGAGCAAGCTGAAATTAATTAGTTAACAAGAGTAAGAGGCTTCTGTATTGGTCGCAGAGTTAATGAGTGCAACACATCTTTCACATCCGGAAGGAAGAAAGGTGGTTAGTTTTTCTCGGGCTATGGCTCCCAGGGATGGGTTTTCAAGGACAGCAGCCTTTCCTTATTCCTCTACACAGGGAATTAGCTTTTAGAATGAAGTAGCTTCCTAGGAAACAATGGTGGGAATGTGAGATCTCTGGAAGCACTGAAAGTTTGCAAGCACATTATGACTAGATTTGTTCCAGCTCCAGTGTCTGTATATAATTTAAACTACGCTTAGCATATTCCTAGGTGCCATTTTGATGCTTCACCTGTGAAAAGAAGACCTTCGGTCCCAGAATCCTGAGTTGGCTTTAAATTTAATTAGGAAGAAGACAAAAAAAAGAAATAGAGATTACAACACCCAGTCTGTTACCAAGATTTGGGATTCAGCCCTCAGAAAACCATGCAAATATTCCAGCAAGATTGCTCTAGAAACATGACATTGTAAATACTGCTAAGCATCCTAGCAGCAGAAAAATGTGACACTGGGTTTGTTGATCGGTTGCCATTCATTGCATGTTTATCACAAGCACTTGTAATTTGATAACATGGATAATGAGGAACGTAACCGCCATTCTCAGGGTTCTGCTCCAAAAATACGTGTCTGTCTTGCCAAATGACTTTTAAGGAAACTCAATGCACGCTTCAGAAAGAGTAGATGCCAGAATGCATTCAATCAACATCATTTTCAGAGTGGACATGTAAGTTAACCTGGAAACTGGTTAATTTTACAAGCCCAGAGAAAATAAGTAATCAGCCATCTTTATTCCATTTCTTCTTATTCCTTTTTTGCCACCAGGTGTCAGTACAAGTGCACGGACACCCCAGAGATCTGTGAGAGGTCCCCTGATGAGCTGTCTGAGCAACAATGATACTGTTTCATGGTAGTTCTCATGCTGCTGAAAATGTTTTAGTTTTTTCCTTCTACTGTGGAAAAAAAAGGTGATACTGCTTATCCATCCCAACAGCCCTTTCAACTGTATAGTCTCCACTAGTTTTGTGTGCTGTAAGTATTCTAAAATCAACTGTTCTAGCATCACTGTCCCTAGCATCACCACCCATCCTCTCCTCTGCCTACAGCTGGTCACAGGGCTAGAGTATCTCTTTTGAAGCTGTAGCCTGAAGATGTGAAGACTATGAGGAACAAAGCAGGAAGGAGGGGTAATTGTCAAGTGGATATGTGGAAAATAAAACTCAGAGTCTTCAAATCACTGATAACTATCCTGATTCTTAAGTCATAGTCCGTATGCCTTTTTGTCGTGGCTTTGGCAAAATCTGGATTGGAGATGTTTTGATGCAGTAAGTCATAATTATATATTACAGTCCTTCCTTTCCTCCTACATGGGCTTTGTTTGGTAAGGGTCTCACCAGCTCTACTGGAAAACATGACTGAAAAACACAAAACCATTGCTTTCAAGGATCTTCAGCAAATCTAATTTTTCTCTATACTATTCTGATTTGTCTCTATACTATTCTACTGGACATTTCAATGTTCACTCAACCAAGCTCACTCTGCCAACTGCTGAATTTGGCATGCAGACATATGCCCTGCTGACCCCAGTAGATGCACCTCTTCAAGAAACTGCCAAAGCTGGCTTTACATCACAACCTATTGATTCTAGGATTTGGCTGGCAAAGGCTCAACCACTCATTCAAAATAGGATTTGATCCAACACCCACAGATGTCAGTTTAAAGAACTCCCATTGATTTCAGTGGTTAGTGGATCCACCTCTTACTTTTTGGGCTTACCTCTGCCCTGAGAACAGCACGAGCCCTGAACAAAGGGTGCCAAGTAGGACATCAGAGTCACCCTAGCTTTTCCCATAAAAAGGAAAGATGTCCTGTTATCAGGAAGAACCAGAGCAACAGAAGAATCAAAAAGCACATTTCTTTTCTGCCTTTCAATTTTAAGCTACTGCAGCACTGCAAGTTCCTATTATTACCCCATATTGTGTGGTCTCAATTTCCAATTGAATAAAGGGTTTCTGTGAATGCAAGTTACTCTCTTTTGAAGAGTGACATCTAGAATATTTACATATTTTAATCCAGACTCTCAAAGAAAATTGTACACAAATGATTCACGTATAAGAATTCATATTTACTTAAAGAACTATTGCCATTCTCAGGCAAACTGAGAGAAAATAATATTTTGCTAAAACCCCTATTAAACTATCTTGCATCCCCTTCCCATTGTCACTAATTACTCGAGTATGCGTGCAAACAGAAGCTTTCTCCCTTTTTCTCTAATTGAAATTTTATTATAGGCAAACAGAAAGTGGGAAATTAAAAGTAATATATATGCATGTACAGAAGCACTGGAGATTAGTGTATTGCTCTAAAGGAGCAGCTCTTTCTTCCATGAATCATTCTGTAACATTGCAACTCAAGTTTAGGAATTCTCCATTGCAGCAGCAGTTATGAAACACCATCTCTTTCCTAAATAAAGCAGGGGATTGAGGTCACAAATGGAGAAAGGAGGTTCTGGTTAACCTCAGCTGCACCTCTCTGCCATTCTTTGCTCATGCTTCCGACTACAAAAGAAGTCCTCTGTTCAATTTCAACTGTATCACTTATGTGCAAGTTTCCCTTTCACCCTAAATCCTTTTGAGGCTTCCTAAACTCACGGCATCCCCAGAGCTGCTTGAAATTGTGTGAAGTTCAGGCTGCCTCACCCCAAGAGCGGTGGTCCTCAGTCACGGCTATCAGGCAGCGCACTATCCAGAAGTTTTTCATTTCCTATGGCTGTGTGTAGTGCTGAACACCGAAAAATGGTTAAATTTGAGGCTTTCTGTAGTGCATTAGTTGCTTAACACAGCTGTCCAAGCAGCAGTGATGATTAGGGTTGTATAGGGATTCAAGAACAACAAAGAGTTATATTTCTTTATATCACCTTTTAGATCCTGCATAATGCAGAGCTTAGGAGGAGTCATTTCTTATTTCCCAGTGATTACAAAATTACTTTTATTACTACCAAAATGCATGAAATAAGTGAGGCTTTAATGGGACAATACCAAGTAAAACCTGAAGAATTTAATTTCTAACCATTTAAATATTGTCAAAACCATCCTCTGGTACTGTAACCAATACATATAGAATGACCTTTATCCACACTGTCAAATGTTTTCACACTCCAAACAAGGTACTAACATGCCCTTTGACTTTTGGAATTGGTCCTTACCCGTGTTTACTCCGCATCCATTTTTGGAAACAGCTTGGGAGATTGTGAGTTGACTTCGACTGAAAACATACCTTTACTCAATTCTACCCTGGTGTGAAACCAGACATAAGATCACATTGAATTGAACCTCTTAGTTCTTACTCTTTAGCCTGATAGCAACACAGCAGCAATCTTGAGGGAGTCTGCTCCCATAAGATCTTTCGTCTTAGCTTTTTGATACAAGAGGTCCACTAATCCCGATATATTCCAGGTAAACCAAGCCTCGTGAAGATTATCAAATATTTTGCCATGTAAAGATAAACTTTATCAGTGGTTTCATTCTAATGGACTAGGAAATTAGTGCTTGCATAGGGCTTGAGCAGTGAAATGATTTTTGACAATAGAATCTTCTCTGAAAAACCTTTTCCACTCTATCATTTAGTGCTGAGTGATGACCAATTCATAAGTGCTAATTCAGAACCTCTGTGATTGACAGGGAGTCACTATATGTAGAACCAACCACCCAGGAATTCATTTTGTAGTAAATGCTGTATTTCTGATGAATAGTGAGCAAAAACCACATGCAAAAATAACAAAGACAGTTTGGGCATGCATGGACCTGAGTGTACAAAATTCATGCAGCGAGTCTACATGATAAGCCTAAGTGTTGGACAGAGCCAGAGAAAGGGGGTTTTGTTTTTAATTGGAAAAATTACTCCCAGGACATGGGGCTTGTTTTTGCAGCCATGAGAATAAGCGCCACAATGACAGAAATACTATGCCTGCCGATATTTTATGGAGGTTACAACAACAAATCGCCACCTTCTATATGTGCTTGCCTCCTAGCAGTGGATTCCTGTTTTAATTTTAGTTTGCTTTATTGCTTGCTGGTTAGAGCAGCAGGCAATACTAAAATTGTTATTAAATGCAATCTGTCTCTTTAATAACAGTTTCAAAATTAAAATCATAAAGTTGATTCATAAACAACAGAAATACATACAGTAGTTGGAGTAGCCTTCTTTCTGGAGCATTGCTGAAATGTACCAATTCGATGGACTTTATAGAAATAGGTTGCAATTACTGTTGTTGATGGGAGCAGGGAGCTTGTAATAACCAAGGCGCGTGTATAACATGTACGATATAAATTTGAAAAAGGCTGCCAGCACCAGCAGAGACTGATTCGTGTTCAGTGGGTTGCAAGGCTGTAGCTCGCTTTTCTTGGCCACTAGCCATTAAGGTAACATGAGAAATGGTCAGGAGAGTCCTGGGATCTGTACAGAGTGAGCAGCAGCCCCTCTTCCACCAGCTTATATCCAGAAGGACAATGGGTGAGCTGGAGTGTATGTAAAAGGGAATTTGCATAATCAAAGAATCATAGAATGTGTTGGGTTGGAAGGGACCTTTAAAGGCCATCTAGTCCAACCCTCCTGCAGTAAGCAGGGACATCTTCAACTAGATCAGGTTCTTAGAGCCTCATCCAGCCTGGCCTTGAATGTTTCCAGGGATGGGGCTTCCACCACCTGTCTGGGCAACATGTTCCAGTGTCTCACCACCTTCATTGTAAAGAACTTCTTCCTAATGGCTAATCTAAACCTGCCCTGCTCTAGTTTAAAACCATTGCCCCTCGTCCTATCGCTACATGCCCTTGCAAACAGCCCCTCCCCAGCATTCTTATAGACCCCCTTCAGGTACTGGAAGGCCACTGTAAGGTCTCCCCGGAGCCTTCTCTTCTCCAGGCTGAGCAACCCCAACTCTCTCAGCCTATCATCACAGCAGAGGTGCTCCAGCCCTTTGATCATCTTTGTGGCCCTCCTCTGGACCCGCTCCAACAGGTCCATGTCCTTCTTGTGCTGAGGGTTCCAGATCTGGAGGCAGTACTCCAGGTGGGGTCTCACGAGAGCAGAGTAGAGGGGCAGAAGTCCCTGGTGACTGGAAAAAGGAAAGCATCGCACCCATTTTTGAAAAGGGTAGAACGGAGGACCCTGGGAACTACCGCCCTGTCAGCCTCACTTCTGTGCCTGGGAAGAACATGGAACAGATCCTCCTAGAAGCTATGCTATGGCACATGGAGGACAGGGAGGTGATTAGAAACAGCCAGCATGGCTTCACCGAGGGCATTGACCATGGGCTTCACCAGGACCTTCTACATAAAACGTATCTATTTTAATAAATGAAAACCTAAGCCAATCTAGAAATATCCATAAATGTTCAAGCAGCTACAGTTGTGTTGTATGTGTCAGGGATGCCCAGGAGTAGATCTGGGTTTGCTCGTTTTTCTGGGTTTGCCTGTGGCACATGCAAAGAGAAAGCGGTGGATAGCTGTGGAACAAACCTTTAGGAAACGCACTTCTTGGTGTTTCTTTTCTCTAGATTCAGCTCAGACTGTTTATCTTTAGCCCTGCTGGTTGAGAACCTGTCATGTGGGACAAGCTTAGTTTATAAACAACCCATCCTTTTTAATCATGTTAAGGAAACATGATACCCAGACCTCAGACGAAGCCAGCAGCAGGCAAAATGTGAATAGTTCTCTCATATTCGTATCAAAGTTTGGAATTCCTCAGTACCTTTCAAAACATCCATAGACTCTCTCAGTTATTGATTCAGCAGCTCTGTTAGTGGAAGTAGCCGATAGAGAGAGAAATGTTGGCGCCACCGTTGATGTTAGAAGACCAACAAAGATGAAATAGGATGCAATCTTCAGAAATGCTTAGCTCTTCCCTGCATTCAAATGTGGGTTTTCAAGCAGTTAATTTGAAAACCCATATGTTTAACTGATACAAATCACCCTTACTTTCCCATTTCCACCCTCATAGTTACGTATCAGCCAGCTGTTTAGGGATGCATCTATATATTTTGCAGAGTTGGAAGAATCCCATTATTCCATTTTACAGAAAGGAAAAAGGAAGAAGCAAGGGGTATGGCCAAGGTCAAATAAATTACATCTATATTAGCATATTAAATGTGCCTTTGTATTCCAAAACTACATTCAGGCTACCTCATGGGAATGGTCCCTGGCCTATTCTAGTTCCTGCAGTGTCTGGAAACTCTTTGTGAGGGAGCTGGAACAGTCCAAAATTGTGTCAGGGAAAAGTCTAACATTTGAACAGTTAAACTGTTTGATTTTTCACAGCCATTTTCAAAATTACCTGAAGTGACTCAGAAACATAAACAGTGTTGGTTTTAAAGAACTTTGCAGCTAATGAATATATCTACAGCATACAATGAACTGATGCTGACCTAAGAGAGGAAATCCATAGGAACTTTTAAGTAAATTTGCTAGTATATATCCAGAAGAACATCTTCTGGCAGATACCTGGTGTTCAGACTTGAGCTACTTTTTCAGGGTCAGGCTACATCCTAGATCGTCCAGCAAAACCTTTCCACTTTTGCAGACTTAATGTTGTCAGGTGGAGCCAACATTCGATGGCCTATGTCTGTGTTACAATTCCAAAATGTTTGTGGGCTTTCTGCCCAAAAGTTGTCGGGTCCGCTGGCACTCAAGTGATTTTGCAGATTTTAAGTATCTTCTTCACCAAACATCAAATTTTTCTATTATTTCCATTTCCATATTATTTATATTTCCATTACATCCAGTTCAGGATGTTTTCAAGAAAATAATGAAAACAAAAAAATGTATCCCTTGGCACATCCTATGAGTGAACAAAGGTATGTAGAGGAACTGCCTTTGAAATGGGCTATTCAGATATAACCATTGATTAAAAACCAATAATAATTAAACCACAAACAAAACAAACCAATGCCACTAACAAACAGATTCCTTGACACTTGAAAGCTGCAGACAGCTTTGAATATAATGAGGATGAAGATACCAACATTCTTCATCCTCAGATGAAGAGGATCTTACAGAAAAATCACAGAAAAATCAAGTCTTTTTTTTTTTTCCTTTTCCTCTCAACAATATTTCTGATCTCTGGACAGATGTATATATAATTGAAAATTTTATTTTTACAGTGCCCTCTGTTCTGCAAGCAAGCAATAAAACTTCTTCAATCTAAATAGTATTCTAGTTCTGGGGACAGGCAAATACTGCAGGAGGTGGTGGCTGTTTTAAGGATCATAAAGATTTGTAACCGTTGTATTTCTTCTGACACAGTGTTTCTTTTGCCCGTCTTCTTTTTTTCGTTTTGTTTTGTTTTGTTTTTTCCCCTGGAGAATGCAGCTGTATTTCCTGAGACACTCTTATCTAATTAAAAAAAAAAAACAAACAAAACAAAACAAAACCCAAAGCACAAAAAATCTAATTTTGTTCTTATTTCTCTTTGCTATTTCTTTTCTCTCTGGGTGGCTTGTATTCTCCTCACACGGGATCATCTCTAAGTACACAGGGGCCCATTTTCAGGTTGTTTACACCAATCCTGTTATTTAGCCATTTGTGCCTGTATCTTTTGTACATTGTGTTCTGTGTTCACACACTCTCTCATTACAGTCTTTTCTCGCAATTATGTTCTTTGCTTTAGTATCAGAAGATTGCAGACTTCTCACTGCACTTGTAGTCTACATGAGATTTGTGTGTTTGTGTGTTGCCAGTTATTCTATTTGTTTCTATAACAGTCTTTGAAAGGAGAAGAAGGCAGCCTGAATGTTGACACCAAACAGAACTTGCAAAACAAAACAGTCTTCTAAGATTTCTTTTGAATTGTACAGTATTTTAAGTATCTGATCATCCCTATCTTGAGCAATTTGTTCTGGCCAAGAAAGAGACAACTCATATAAACAGGTGATCCTGTGGGTAGTTTGGGAAGGTGAAGATGAGGTAAAATATGGCTCTGTTGTAGATTTTATTTTTTTTTTAAAACAAACTTGCTATCAAGCTATCTACCTACCTACGTACCAACCTATCTCCTTTCTCAGAATATTACTCCACTTCTCTTATAAGACTCACACACCAGTACACTTCTGCTCCTCTGGACTAACAGAGGATGAGGTCACCACTCCCTTGATATTAGTAAGATAACCTTAGATTCAATAGGACGTATGATGGTGAAAAAATGTGGTGGGTAGAGTAAAAATAGTCGTTTGTTTCATCTAAGCAAACTTGGCCAAAAACTTATTTTGTCTCCAGCAGGAAGTTATTTGCTGAGGGATGTGTGCTGTTTTGGGATACTGATATCACTGGAGGATATTCCGATATCTTAGGAAAAATAGATCTGATTCTTCGTCAGTTTTGACATGTTTTTCATGATTTTTAACCATTTTTTCATCAACATGGTCACAGAAATTTAAGTGACCTAGACATGAGACCCACCTGTCCTAATTGAACACTACAGAACAGGCAGGTCAGGCTTTAAGATTATCTGTGCTTTTCCAGTGGCCCAAGTGATGTACACGGCTTTCATTATGTTAAAATTCATTAGGGAGCAGGTCATCTTGAGTGCCATTACATGGCACATACAAGGCAACCAGGAGATCAGGTCCAATCAGCATGGGTTTATGAAAGGTCCCACTTGACCAAATTGATCTCCTCCTGTCATCTCCACTAAACAGGATAAGGGAAAGGCTGTGGAAGTTGTCTACCCAGATTTTAGTAAAGCTTTGACATAATTACTCTTTCCTAGGTAAAAAACTGCCTGGATGGCCAGGCCCAAAGAGATGTGGTGAATGGAGTTAAATTCGGCACTGGGGCCAGTTCTCTTTAATATCTTTTACAATAATCTGGATGAGGCGATCAAGTGCACCATCAGTAAGTTTGCAGACGACACCAAGTTGAGAGGGAGTGTTGATCTAATTGAGGGTGGGACGGCTCTACAGAGGGATCTGGACAGGCTGGATGGATGGGCCAAGGCCAATGGTATGAGGTTCAACAAGGCCAAGTGCTGGCTCCTGCGCTTGGGTCACAACAACCCCACGTAGTGCTACAGGCTTGGGGAAGANGAGAGGAGATCTTCTCGCTCTCTATAACTCCCTGAAAGGAGGTTGTAGTGAGGTGTGTGTCTTTTTCTTCTCCCAAGTAACAAGCAATAGGACAACAGGAAATGGTCTCAAGTTGCACCAGGGGAGGTTTAGACTGGATATTAGGAAAAAATGTCTCCAGTGAAAGGGTTGTCAAGCACTGGAACGGGCTGCCCAGGGAAGTGGTTGAGTCACCATCCCTGTAGGTATTTAAAAGACAGGTAGCATGGTGCTTTGGGAAATGGTTTAGTGATGGTTTTGGCAGTGCTAGCTAATGGCTGGACTTGACGATCTTAAAGGTTGTTTCCAAACTAAATGATTCTATGACTGTATGAAAAATAAAAAAGAAGAAATAATCAATAAATCTAAAGCATTCCAGCCCTGATGATTTCAAAGGTATATGAATGTAGTCACTGCAGTGCTGTCCTCCTGGGTCTACCAGCAGCCAAGAGCTATGGCCCCAGTATCTGTGCTTCTCCTTGACTCTGCATTCTCCATAGGCTAATTCTGTTTGGCAGCTGCACTCAGATGTCATCATTTATTACTTAACTGCTGATCATTTTTATTTGGTGTAGTGTCTGATTGAAGGAATGAAATAAGTAGGTAGATTGAGGAAAAGTCATGGGGGTAACAGAAGGGAAGAAAGAGAGAATGAGAGAAGATATGAAAAGAGATGAATAAAAGTAGACAATGCAGTGATATCGCTAGTCTCAGCTTAATCCATGAATTTTTATGGTCTGTGTTCTTCAGGCAACCAGACTGAAGAATCATGAAGGTCTTTTCTAGCATTGAGACCAGTTAATCATGTTTTTTTCCAAGTTATACTTAAGAGGTCAATAAGGTACCAGGAAAGTTGGGAATCAGTGGTAATAGGTAACAGCTGAACAACAGAATAAATCCTATGTTTTACGCTCTTTTTATTTTTTTTTTTTCTTCTCCCTAGGCTTCTATTGACATCGGAAGAGAAAGGATAATTTGTAATCTTAGCCATACAGCCAGGCCTATACTTATGAATTAAAAATGTGATCCAGCCTTTTCCACAGAAAGACCTGCAGCTGCCCAGTTAAAAATCAGGCTGAACTTTTTATCGAATCGTCTTTTAATATCTGTGATTAAATTAAAGCTGCCTGTTCTCATTCATGGTTTTCTTTAAAATATTTCACAATGGTTTTCAGTTTTATTTCATCTTTTTTTTCTTTTTTTTTTCCTCAGACATATTTCAAAACTTTCATCCCCAACTCCTATTAAAGGCAGGCAAGACTGCTGCTGATCTAAGTGACAAAGTTAGTAGGAAGCAGTATTGAAATAATAAGGAATGTTTAGAATATAAATGTGAGGTGAAATCTAAATTACAAGAAATTTTAGTGGAGACTTAGAATCTTAGAATCATAAAATCATAGAATAGTTTGGGTTGGGAAGGAGCTTTAAAGGTCATCTAGTCCAACTACCCCTGCAATGAGTGGGGACATCTTCAACTAGATCAGGTTGCTCAGAACCCTGTCCAACCTGGCCTTAAATGGCCATCCCATCCAGTGATGGAGAATCTACCACCTCTCTGGGCAACCTGTGCCAGTGTTTCACCACCCTCAGAGCAAAGAATTTCTTCTTTATATCTAGTCTGAATCTACCCTCTTTTACTTTAAAGCCTTTACCTCTTGTCCTATCGCACCAGGACCTGCTAAACAGTTTGTCCCCGTCTTTCCTGTAGGCCGCCTTTAAGTACTGGAAGGCGGCTACAAGATCTCCCCGGAGCCTTCTCTTCTCCAGGCTGAGCAACCCCAACTCTCTCAACCTGTCCTCATAGCAGAGGGGCTCCAGATCTCTGATCGTCTTCATTGCCCTCCTCTGGACCCGCTCCAACAAGTTCATGTACATCTTGTGTTGAGGGCTCCAGAGCTGCATGCACTACTCCAGGTGGGGTCTCATCAGAGCAGAGTAGAGGGGTAGAATCACCTCCCTCGACCTGCTGGCCACGCTTCTTTTGATGTAGCCCAGGATGCAGTTGGTTTTCTGGGCTGTGAGCACACATTGCCAGCTCATGTCCAGCTTTTCATCCACCAGTACCTCCAAGTCCTTCTCATCAGAGCTGCTATCAATCCCTTCATGCCCCAGCCTGTATTGATACTGGGGGTTGCTTCGACTCAAGTGCAGGACCTTCCACTTGGCCTTGTTGAACCTTACGAGGTTCACACAGGCCCATTTCTCGAGCCGGTCCAGGTCCCTCTGGATGGCATCCCATCACTCAGGCATGTCAACCGCACCACTTAGCTTGGCTTGATGTCAGTAACAGGTCTGCTGGAAAAGATATTGTTTGGACTCTATCCATCTAGTCTGTCCAAGAGCTCTGTATTGCTACTAATTACAGAATTTCTAAATTTCCTTTTTTTTTTTTTTTACCAATAGCCAGTATTATACTTAGTGATCTTTTTTTTCCTGGTACATAAGCTGTCAGCAGTTACCTATCCCCATTGCTCTTATTAGTGTCATCACACAGCAGTCTATCAAATAACCATCAAGAAATGTTTCTACACAGACAATACATTCTGAAACAAATGTCATCTTACAGCAATTGGGAGAGAAAATGTTTTCCAAATAAGATAAATAGAACTGTGAGTTAAATGGCCTCAAGAAAAATACCTGATTCTGAAAATGCAACAGTCCAGAAAAGTCTCAGAGGAAATAAAAGATCAATCAGTAAGATGATATAATAATGGCAGATATGCAGAATCAATGTCAACCATCTTTACTACTCTTGGAAATTTATAGCAGGATCTAAAATTACTAGCTTGGTGGAAGGTTCAACTTCTGCAGTGTTGCAACATGTTCTTTGGATGCACATTCAAAACCCCATTTTATGTTCCAAAGCTGATTATTGAGTTGATGTTAGCTTATGGTTCCAAATGCCCAGTTGAAAATATCTCTCCCTAAGGAAATAGCCTTTAAGGGTCACTCCTTTGGAGAAGGAGCAAAGTAAAATTTTGGCTGCCATTATCTGAAATATCAACTCAAACCTTTGAGTATCTGAGGCTGTCCAGTAAACCTTGGTTACAGTGAGGTTAAATCACGTGAAAAGAAATTATTTTCACTACAGAGGATGGCATAGTTAGTGGTAACAGAATAACCTCGAAGCCGAAACATAATGCCAAGTGAGCTACATGCCAGAAAATGGTCCGTGAGAGGTGCTTTGTAAGAGAAACTTATGAGCAGATGACTTTATGCAGAAAAAAATAAGCTGGCCTTATTTCTTCATTGGCCACTGGAATATACAGTCTTCCACGCTTAGTCATGACTTTACCTTATTCTTTAAGTATTCTTTTATAAATAAGCAGGGATAGTCTCTGAGTAATTAGCTGTGAGTGGAAACATCAGAATCTAAGCTGATACATGCTGCATTTTCTTTGTTTTATTCATTCACCTCTGTTTCCTCTTCAATCAAAAGCAGAAGGGGAGAGAAGAGAGATATGTTAATGTCACTTATGCAATACATAGGCTTTGTACCTGGTGAAATTTCATCTATTGCTTTAAAATGCATACTTATGTTAGGAGGAAATCACACATGTTAAAAATTAATTCATGCCGTTAGATTGCAATGGCCAGATTAGATTGCTAATTTCTCACTTCTACGCTGTTCCTTGTTTTGTCTTTGATGGGATGGAAACAGAAATAGCTTGGTTTTGGTTTTTTTTTGTTTTGTTTTGTTTTAACAAGGATATTGTGTTATGTTTTAATATATTTTCAAAATTGTGATTTAAATTTTAAAGAAACATGCTTTTTTAGTGTCATGTACCATAGGATACATGACAAACTCATCAATAAGAAGAAAAAATCATGAAAAATGACATTTTTTTCAAGTAAATTTGAACAAATATAAGGAAGGAACAAGCCTTTAGCACTGCTTCTGGCAATATATTTTGTGATTAATTTAAAACATTTTGGTTTCAAGAAAAAACAAAAAAATAAATTTAAGGGATCAAAACCCTGAAAATAAATACACAAATACAATTTCTTAAAGCTAATATTTATGATTTACTTACTATTCCTTGTCAAAAAGCTGTGAAAATGCCACCAATTTATTTACTTTATTTATGGGAGCAATCTTGTAGAGATGACTAGTTTCCTCAATAAAAGTATGCAATTCCAGCCTATTGTGGCTTCTGGACCGTGAAAATACCTGGTGACTTCAATCGTTTTTGTAGCTTCCAGGCAAAGACAAGCATAATTTATTTTGTGTATGTCACATGACAGGTTCTCCCTTATTTCTGGCTTTGAAACATGTTGAGAAAGCAGCTTGATTATAATCATTGTGGGACCTTCCTTGGGTCATTTGTTTCTGTTTCTACAGAAAGTTTCATGAGTGATTAAGGATATCTCAATGAGATCTATTGAGTCGTGTCAAAAGGGATGCTCAAATTTTTTGAACTGCCTGCTCAGCCTTTTGCAATTGTATAGGTGACCGCTATTGTGGAACAGAGTAGGATTCAACATTGGAAATCACTGTTCTTTTTTGAAGCCGCTATTCAGATACATTTGCTTTCTTCCCATCCTCAGGAAACTCTCCTGATTGCCAGCCCTACAAACAGTCTAGAGTGCCCTTGTAAGGGCATTGGCCAGATCCCTCAGCACTCATGAGCGCATCTCATTGGGTCCCATGAACTTGAGTATATCCAGTTTCCTTAAATGTTCCATAATCTGAGGATAAATCTTTGCTCCAGACTTTTCCACTTGTCTGAGGGACCAGGGAATCCTGGGGCAAGAATTAGCAAAGAGAAGGCATTGAGTACACTGGATATTTCTATGCCCTTTGCCCTATTCACCTAGGTGCTGTGCCCTATTCAGCAGTGAACACATATTTTCCTTCCTTTTCTCTTCATTGCTGAAATATCTATAGAAGCCGAACTTGTTTCCCTTCAGATCTCTTGCCAGATAAAACTCTAGGTCAGCTTGAGTTTTTCTAACCCCTAACACAGTTAAACAGCGTATTTTTCCTGAGTGACCTGTCCCTGCTTCTACCTATTAAATGCTTCTTATGTTTGAGTTTAATCAGGAGCCCCTTGTTCTTCCATGAAGGCCTTCTGTCACTTTGCTTGACTTCCTACTCCTTGGGATGGACCCTTTTGAGCTTGGAGGTGGTGTTCATTGAAAATTAACCAACGATTCTGGATCCATCTTCCCTCTGGGATCACATCCGTAGGATTCTCCCAGGTAGACACCACAACAAGTCTGCTGTCCTGAAGTCTATGTAGTTCAGAGACCTCCCGGCTTGGAAAAAAAATTGTTTAGGTTTACTTTATATCATCAAATAGGATTAGATGAGCATCCTCAATCAAGGACTTGTGTCACAAGCAATTGTGCTATCTAATGACTTACAATAAAGGTATTGAAATATATCTAAGACCTACATAGATATTTATCCAACTATCATTGTTTGAAGGCTTTTGCAAAATCTTTGGAAAAAAGCAACTTTCCTAGGTGTTGTGGTTTCAGCACAGATCAAAAACATAGCCCCATACAAGCTATTAGGAAGAAACTTAATGCTATCCCAGCCCAAACCAGTACACTAAGTGGCCAACAACAACAACAAAAAATAGTAAAGTTTTGTTGCAATAGTGTTGACCATAGGAAAATTGTTGAACCCACTGTGTTTATTTTGAGAAACATATGAAGAAGTTAGGCTTTAAGATTAATCAGTAGTACATTAACTAGTGTTTATAGGTCTTCCTTTGACCCTATTTTGAGGCACATAGCCATGTTCTCTGCTGCCATGACTGTAACTGCCTACGCTTTTGTCCCTTGAAGAAGAAACCCATCGTCTTTAATGTCATTAGCCAGCAGTATTTTGCAATGTCTAAGTTAACAAATAATTTAAAATCTAATTTAAACAAAAGAATGATCATATACATGTGTTGTACCAACAATGAATAATTACTTTCCAGAAATATTATATTTACTTTAAAGGACTAATGACAAAAATTGATTTGTAAGTACATTTCAGAAAATGAAGCCCAATAGAAAGAAAATAAAGTAACCTAAGTAGTCCTAGGATTATGTTCTCAGTGTTTTTAAGACAGACAAAGAGAAATCCAGAGTTCTGCTTTCAAAAATGGCTGATGTGGGACATATCCAGTGATCTTTGACTCCTCTGCAGTGTGGTTGAGTTCCATGTACAGTCAAGGGAAAGAAAGAGGCATTTGCACCATGTAGTTCTTTTGACCACTTTTAAGCACTGTAAAACTTTCTACATCTCTTCCCTGACTATATAGGATATTTCTATCATCAGATACAAACCTCCACCTCGTAGATCTCCACACTGAGTAGGAAGAATCCTTAGTGCTTAGGCACCGAACTAGCAATAAATATGTCTACAGCTCCCTACAAGAACACCTTTTCATATGCTTCAAGCTTTCCAGGGACAAAGCTGATGTTTCTGGAAACTGCACCAGCCCAACAGAGTGCCCCTGCTGACAGAGCTGGCCCCTGGGGAGAAATTCTCCATTGAAACACCACACAATAGATACAGATACAGATACAGATACAGAGCTGTGGCTCTGTGCTTAGCGTGCCTCTGACTTGCATCCAAACAAGTGGAAGAGTTGGCAGAGAAAGCCCAACTCTACATTCAATGTTGCAGATACCTGTCGTCAAAAGGGGTCTTGGCCTCCTGAGCCAAATGGGCAATTTGGGGAAAACTAGCTGCTAATTGTAGTCTTGCTGTCTATGTGCAAGTCAGAAGGGGTCTTGAGCCCTCTGGCAGCTATCGGGGGCCTTCAAGTAACATTTCCTTAGAAATCCTTCACACAGATGTTCACTTAAAACACTCTGACAGAAGCAGTGGTGTCTGCTGGAGAGTCTTACAAAAGTTTAGACCCTCCTGCAACTGAGATTAACCTAGACTAATCTGGGTCAAGGTTAATCCAGCCACTGAGCCTCTTTGGTTTCTGTGAGATATAGCAATACCTATAGGCAGTTGATTTCTCCTGTGTCAGAGCAATGTACACATCTGCTTCCTTATGCAGCAGCATAAATTCCTCTCTTTCTTTTACCAAAGTCTGTTTTGACTTGTCAAAAGACCCTCTGATTTATAACCACCTTCCTGCTGCTTCCTGGGGCTTAATGACTGGGTGAATAAACTCTTGACATATTTAGCAGTCCTCACTGGGATTGCTAGTGAGTGAGGAAGGAAAGGGACAGGAAAATAGGAATGGTCCATCCTACATCCAGGATAGTTGAGAAGTTTTACTGGTTATGGTCAATATCTGAGGCTACTATATACCTGCATGGGTATGCAGTCATGCACCGACTGGTAACTGCCAGTTGAAACCAAAGAAATCCAACCAAGTTACACCAGCCCACAAAAGCAGGTAATATTAGCTGTCCCAAACTGTGAGCTCAGTGGCATGCTACTGATGCTGCATAGCTGCTGGCTTGTCTTGGGCTAGAGTTGGCATATGACCATCTGGATGAGGCATGTGACTGCCCAGATCTACCACAGGAGACCTTTCATAAGGACTAACACAGGTACAAGCACAAATACAGGCTGGGCAGAGAATGGATTGAGAGCAGCCCTGAGGAGAATGACTTGGGGGTGTTTATGGACGAGAAGCTCAACATGAGCTCACAGCCCAGAAAGCCAACTGCATCCTGGGCTGCATCAAAGGAAGCATAGCCAGCAGGTCAAGGGAGGTGATTCTGCCCCTCTACTCTGCTTTCGTGAGACCCCACCTGGAGTATTGTGTCCAGCTTTGGAGTCCCCAACATAAGAAGACATGAACCTGTTGAAGTGGGTCCAGAGGAGGGCCATGAAGATGATCAGAGGGCTGGAGCACCTCTCTTATGAAGACAGGCTGAGAGAGTTGGGGTTGTTCAGCCTGGAGAAGAGAAGGCTCTGGGGAGACCTTATAGCGGCCTTCCAGTACCTGAAGGGGGCCTACAGGAAGGATGGGGAGGGACTTTTTATCAGGGAGTGGAGTGACAGGATGAGGGGTAATGGTTTTAAACTGAAAGAGGGGAGATTTAGATTAGATATTAGGAAGAAATTCTTTACTGTAAGGGTGGTGAGACACTGGCCCAGGTTGCCCAGAGAAGTTGTGGATGCACCTTCCATGGAAACGTTCAAGACCAGGCTTTGAGCAACCTGGTCTAGTGGGAGATATCTCTGCCCATGACAGCGGGTTTGGAACTAGATGATTGGGTCTCTTCCAACCGGAACCATTCTATGATTCTATGATGCAACAGGGGAGGTTTAGACTGGACATTAGGAAAAAATTCTTCCCAGAAAGAGCGATCAGACACTGGAATAGGCTGCCCAGGGAGGTGGTGGAGTCACCATCCCTGAATGTGTTTAAGAGTCGTTTAGATGTGGTGTTAGGGGATATGGTGTAGGGGAGAACTTTGTAGAGTGGGGTTGATGGTTGGACTCGATGACCCGGAGGGTCTTTTCCAACCTAAATGATTCTATGATTCTATGACTACCCAGATGCTCCCAGAGAAAAACTACCTCAAAGAAGTATTTAGTCCTTGCTCTTAATTGTTAGCAATTGACCACAATAACACAATTGACCTAAATACTGAAGACTGAAGGTTAATGTGCCTATGAAAATGCATTTTGTTTGCACTTACTGCTGCAACTCAAGATGACTATTTTGGCCAAACTATTTTTATGTTTCTCTTTTATAAGAGGTGTGACCCAACGATACCACAGGTTAATGCTGAGTTATGTGAATACATCTCCTCCTTCAGTTTCCATCTGGCACCCCGCAGCTGTGCTGGGTGTTTCTTATTAAGGTGGGGGGAAAGAAGGAAGAAATTAAATGCAATTTCTTACAGTGCTTAATTATCCTGTACACTTTTGTAATTTCCACTGTCATGCCTTTTCTGAAGCAATCTTCACACTCTTTCATATTTCCTTCGTGTGGCTTTAGAGTCCCTGCAACTGTAGCTACGGAGTATATTTTTTTCTTTTTTCTTTCATAGTACTAGGACCTGTTGTCCACTCACAACTTAGCCAGGTATTGCATGTATATTTTCTTATTTTAAGTGAGTCTGCTTTACCTTGGAAAGTAAATGAGCCATGAGCCAGCAATGTGCCCTTGTGGCCAAGAAAGCCAATGGTCTCCTGGGGTGCATTAAAAAGAACACGGCCAGCAGGTTGAGGGAGGTCGTACTCCCCCTCTATTCCCCTGGTGAGGCCGCATCTGGAGTACTGGGTCCAGTTCTGGGCTCCCCATTTCTAGGACAGGGAACTACTGGAGAGAGTCCATCAGAGGCTATGAAGATGATCAAGGGACTGGAGCACCTCTCTTATGAGGAAAGGCTGAGAGACCTGTGTCTGTTTAGCCTGGAGAAGAGAAGACTGAGAGGGGATCTCATCGATGCTTATAAATACTTAAAGGGTGGGTGTCAAGAGGATGGGACCAGGCTCTTCTCAGTGGTGCCCAGTGACAGGACAAGGGGCAACTGACACAAACTGGAATACAGGAAATTCCATCTCAACATGAGGAAAAACTTCTTTCCTTTGAGGATGGCAGAGCACTAGAACAGGCTGCCCAGAGAGGTGGTGGAGTCTCCGTCTCTAGAGATATTCAAAACACACCTGGATGCGTTCCTGTGCAACCTGCTCTAGGTAACATGCTCTGGCAGGGGGTTGAACTAGACTCTGAAGGTCTCTTCCAACTCCCACCATTCTGTGATTCTGTGTGATTCTGTAATTGATACCTACTTTTCATTCACAAGCCCAACTACGTTTTATTTAGAGGTTTAAGGAGTTTTATCCCATGAATCTATAAATCTAATTGTTCTCAAGGAATCTAGAAAAAAGTGTCGGAAAATGAAGAAAATATTGCCCAAATACCTGTAAACCAAATCTGCAAATCATTGCATTTATGGTGTAGATACCAATGCTAATATTCATTAGATTTACCAGAGATGATTACATCTGCAGTAATCCCATTAGGTTGTATTTATCATCTCTGGAGAAATACGGGCACTTTAAGGTAATTTGTCTGACCCTGCATCAGAGAAACTGTAAACACACATACAATGATGAGATGGATCACACCTTAAAAGTTTCTGCTTCCGTCCATCAACTCATTACATCAGATAATTCCACTTCATTTCTGTGGATTTGTTACCTCTCTCTTACTTGACGCTCTTGTGCAGGTTAATTTATACCTTGGAATGTCAGTGCAACGTTTAGGTACCTCTGCATGAAACTTCTTTCACTTCTTTCCAGTTTCTTCTTTAATCCAACTCAAAAACAAGCACCAGTCTGCCAGGCAGGGCCTGAACATCACTCCAGATCTCTGCAACAAAATTCCCAGACCGGGTGCTAGAATTAAATGCAATTTTATCCTTACTGATTTTAGTTTAATGGTGCTCAGAGCAAATGACACAGAACTCAGGCACGAGACACTTCTGGATTTAAACTCCCTCTATCTTATTGTAGATTATTTTATAATATCAAAGTTCACTATAGGAAATTTAGAAACACAACTGTTTCTTTCAGGCTTGCCAAAAAAGCTTAAACATAAAACAGATGGTCGCCGGGATAAATTCATATTCTATCAGAACGAGTTGCTGTTTTAATGGAATATCTTTATGCCTTTTTCGCTGTTTTTCTCTATCGGCACTGACAGTTGAAATTGGAATTTTACCTGCCTGCCTTAGATTCAGATCCTGTGTCTGATGCTGAAGAGCCTTGGCAGTCCACTCAGGAAGCGAAGGAGCAGAGCAGCCGATGCAGCTGCGTGTGACTTTATTGCTGCTGGTCTTCAGGTCTCATCTCACACAGGCAAGCTAACCTGGCAGGTGTATTTCTCAAGGGAAAACTATTGTTAACAGAGAATGATTTAGGTTCAATTTAAACCAGCTTGAACTTTCCAGACATTTGCTGTGGGGGAATTTTTTTTTTGCAATTCCTCCGAGTGAATTTATAATCAAATGAGTGTTCGGTTTCACGTTACTGCATGCTGAGAAGGAAGCCTACCACGGGAACAAATATCTGCACTAAATTTTCATGTCCTTCAACTTAAAAAGGTAGGAGGAGTAAACTTTAACTTCTGTGCTCTCAAAGAAAGAGGGAAATAAAAAAAATGTTTCCTGGACTGGCGTAACTTAAAAGATTGTAATGCATACTATGGTGAAGGGGAGAGAATTATACTTTTTTTCTGTAATGTAGGCACAGTGAAAGGCTGAATAATTATACATGGTACTAGACATGAAAAACACTGTTTAAGTTCTTGACATTAAGTACTAAAGTGAACTGACAGGCTGCAGCTGAGCTCTGTGTCTTGTCTTGTGCTTGTCTATGGCAGAACTACAGTAGAGCCTCCAAAACAAGAATGGCATTTGGCATCTAATCCCTTCACAAGAAACACATGTAAAAGTCTCCTGTGCAGACCTTTCTGTAGGCAGAAAGGCAGACAGCAGAGGACACGGCACAATGTCACCTTGAGGTCCTCAGCCTTGCAGGATTTCAGACCAGCAGCCATAGAATATCTCCTGGGTTGTTTTCAGGTCCTTTGAAGTAAAGATGGGGCTCTGTACTGCCACTGGTATTGGCTGTCCAGCAAGTTGGTTTCAGTGTTCTCACCCGAAGCTGGAAAGTAAGATACTTTTCAAAAAGGAATAATCAGGCACACTGAAATGATGCATATTATATACACATTTCCCGGAAGGCTGATAAATCTTTACCTTTACATAAAGGTAAAGAACTCCTGAGACTGATTAAAACCCTTGTTCCATGGAACGTCTGAAGCTTTGTATATTTTTGGGCTTTTTTGACAGAAAGTGTATAAACCGTCTTTTAGAAAGTTCACATTGGTGAAAACTTCCCTGCCATAACTTTAGTTTGGAATTCCTGCCTTTCCTTTATCATATTAAAGATTTTACTTATTTCCCTGGTTTCAGAAGAAAAATGATTAACCATAGGAAAGAGCTGAATGTTTTAGTGTACTCAAGTTATAAAGATACATCACGGCTGCTCTCTGGAAGTCTCCTTGTAGTGGGTTGGCCCCAGATGGATGCCAGGTGCCCACCAAAGCCACTCTATCACTCCCCTCCTCAGCTGGACAGGGAAGAGAAAATAGAACAAAAGGGTCATGGGTCGAGATAAGGACAGGGAGATCACTCAGCAGTTACCATCCTAGGCAAAATAGACTCGACTTGGGGAAATTAGTTTAATCTATTACCAACCAAATCAAAGTAGGACAATAAGAAATAAGAATAAATCTTAAAACACCTTCCCCCCACCCCTCTCTTCTTCCTGGGCTCAACCTCACTTCTGATTTCTCCACCACCTCCTCCTGCGTGGCACAGGGGGACGGGGAATGGGGGTTGTGGTCAGTTCATCACACATTGTCTCTGCCGCTCCTTCCTCCTCAGGGGGAGGACT
>VWZL01000079.1:84557-204471 GCA_013396915.1 Stercorarius parasiticus | reverse complement strand
CTCCCACAGGAGACAGCTCTCCACATACTTCTCCGGTGTGAGTAGTTCCCACGGGCTGCTACTCTTCACGACCTGCTCCAGCGTGGCTCCTTTCTGTAGCGTGCAGTCCTTCAGGAACAGATTGCTCCCATGTGGGACCCTGGAAGGGTCATAAACCCTTCCAGCAAACCTGCTCCAATGTGTGTTCCTCTCTCCACAGGGCCACAGGTCCTGAAAGGAGCCTGCTCCAGCATGGGCTCTCCACAGGGTCACAGCCTCCTTCAGGCATCCACCTGCTTCGGTGTGGGGTCCTCCATGGGTTGCAGGTGGATCTCTGCTCCCCTGTGGACCTTCATGGGCTGCAGGGGGATAGCCTGCCTCACCATGGTTTCACCACGAGCTGCAGGGGAATCGCTGCTCCATCTGCTGGAGCACCTCCTCCCCTCCTTCTTCACTGACCTTGGTGCCTGCAGAGTTGTTGCTCTCACATATTCTCACTTCTGTCTCTGGTTGCAATTTCCATTGTGCAGGTTTTTTTCCCCCTTCTTAACTATGTTATCCCAGAGGCGCTACCACCGTTGCTGATGGGCTCAGCCTCGGCCAGTGGCAGGTCCAGTTTGAAGCTGGCTGTCATTGGCTCTATCAGACATGGGGGAAGCTTCTAGCAACTTCTCACAGAAGCCACCCCTGTAGCCCCCCAACTACCAAAACATTACCATGCAAACCAAATAATACACACCTTTTTCTCCAGACCAGAATAATCATAGTCTCCACCAGATATAACCATTTTACAAATATTAAATCGAACTTTGACCCAACATGCAAAGACTTGACCCATCATGCAAAGACTTAAACTCAAGTATGAAGTGGAAAGTTGTAATCAGTCCTATCTACTTAGGCCGTGTAAAATCCATTTTTGCAGATGTCCCTCATACTGCTAAAGGATTGGGTCCTTTCATTCCAGAATTTGTAAATGTCTATATTCAGGAATATATGTCTTTCTTCACATGTTCTCTTCTGCCAGCAAGCCTTATATATACTGAACCATTATGCAGCTTCTTCCATGGACCTCTTAGATCAAAGGCAAAGAAAATCTGTCGCTTTCTTTCTGTATTGCTTAACTTTTCTGAACAATAGGGACACAATGTCTGTTGCGGTGATGTGGGAATCAAGAAGGGTATGATTGATTATGAAAAGAAAAGCCAATTTTTTATGCAATGCCTTAAGAGCTCTTGCTGTTATGCTGGAATATTTGTGTCCTTGCATAATAAACCTGGGAGTTATATAGCTTAGGAAATGGTTATCACCTCATAAACAGGAAGCACCCTCAAGGTATCATCTAAGTAATACAGACAATGTGAACACAAAAATCTGTGTTCCAGCTTCACAGCAGTCCTATATCAGTTCTTTTATGGCATCATTACGTTAAATGTTTTTAATGCAGGAATATTTCAGAATAATAGCAAACTATTTTCTGTCTCACTGCAGTTTTATTCAGGTCCATTAATGTGTGAACACGAAATAGAAACAGAGAGACTAAATGACTTGTCTAAGGTCACAGTGATCTACTGGGTTAGATGTGGGAACAGTGACAGAAAACACCTGACATCTGATACTGATTTTGATTTGCTCTAGGACATCATATATGTTTCTTCTAAGTGATGTACGAGGTGACTTATGGGAGTCGTTAGAGCAAATGTGGACATCTGTGTCTGAGCTGCTTACTCTGTTATATACACTCAATAATGAAAGTATGCAGGAAAGGAAAAACATGGTTTTCCTTGTCCATCCAATGAAATAAATGACGATACATTTGCCACGTTATTGCTAATCTAAACTCAATGTTTATATATTATATAATGTTGATACCATAACTTCATGTTCAGCTTTCTTATTGTCACTGCGTGCGAAAAATGCTGGTTTCCATCTAGAATGTATAACCTAACAGATTTTGTAACCTAGAACACCTTCAGTACTGGGAAAAACTATGAAGTCAGTGATGCTCTGACACATCCATTCTGCTTCAAGGACTGGAACGACCAGAGGTGGCTGGAGCATCTTTGCACCAGCTTTAACCAGGCAGTGTAGCTGCATCTCTGTCTGTAGCGAACAGGGATGTGAAGCAGGCTTAGGTGTGCTCAGCGCTACTGAAGGACACTAACAGCAGGACCCAGTATAGATTTCATTGTCTGTACAACATACAGCAGCTCTGTGATCTCTGCACTACTTAGTGACAACAGGCTCGCTATAATAGGAGTGGTAACTCTCATCATTTTTCTCTGTATAAATCATCAGAAGCTTGTTTCCCCCTGTGAGCAGTAAGATAACGGGAAGGGAATTTATTGTCCCCAAGCCATCATTTCTTTCTGATGCTTTTTCCCAGGTTCTCCTTTTTTAAGGAACTAAGGTCCAGACAGACTCTTTTCAGTGGTTTTATCTTATATCTCCTGCAGACTATATAGTTAAACAATAGGACCTTTACTGCCGTGTTTATGGCTGCCTAAGAGTTCAAAAAAGTTGGGCTGATGTCTTGGCACCGGGGTGGAAAGGTAGAAAGAGCTCACTCAGTGGTAGGCACGGTGGCTGCTTGGCTTCGCTTACCAGCGCGCTTGCATTCTTAAAAATATCAATTTCTGTATTCAGACGTCTGCAAATGTGAGTGGCACATGCGGATCTCTTGCTCTTCAGACTTCAAAAACTGATTTGATAGGCCTTTCCTAGCTATTTGAGATCATCCATACTGAGAATAAGAAGCCTGACAGCTGTTAGCAGCAAAGAATACAAATGATAATCAGAGTTGATAATCAGCTGTCATAAAAAAAAAGAAGAATGAAAGCCAAAAAAACCCAAAAAATTTGCTCAAAAATACCAGGAACATGACTAGTTTGACAGACATAGTGGGTAAGGCTATTGTTTGCTCTTTGCTGGGTTTATTCAGCTTTATGATTTATTTTCAGAGGTGCATGCAAGGAATGAAGAAGACAAGGGAAAGGGAAAGCTTGGAGGGAAAGGGAAAGCTTGGAAAAAGGAAGGGAAACAAAACCATAGATGGATTTCTCTCTTATGAGCAGTTAATCGTATGCAAAAGAAGCTTAGTATCAAACCACTCTTCCATTTTGAATACCTATGATATTCCATTTGTTTCACTGACATTTCCCTTTGTTTGCATGTGTGATATGGCATGATGATAATATAAAAAATTTGGACCAGGTTTTGTCCTTTAACGCATGAATCGCCCTTTTTCTTAGTTGCAGCATTGTCATTGCATTTCGTGATTCTTTACTCCGTCATTGAAGGCAAAAAGATCCAGCTCTCCCATCAAAGAAGGCAATGCTAACGCTCTTCTCTCTGGTTTTAGTTTTATTTAAATGTCTACTTTTAGTAAAAATTAAGTCAAAAAAGCCCCCTTTAAAATGCTTATTAGTACATCATTAAATGTGATGATACAGAACTTCTAAACGACATATTTTCTATAAATAGTTACCTTGGCTTAGTTTCGTACCTATTTTATCTCTGTTTCCATTTCTAAAACATCTGGTTACATCTCTTCTTTCTTTATCATACTTCCACCATCTATACACATTCACATAATCTGAGAGGATGTCCAGCAATCTGTAAATGCTATTTTTGGCTTAATTATTTTTAAATGCCTAATTCAGGGTAGTCATGTCGATATTTCTGCACAATTTTCTCCCAAGCTTGGCTATTAATATTACATTGTAGATCAGCACATGATTTTCCTTTTGAATCATTTCACTTCCATTTCATTGAGGGCTGTACAAATGTATAAATTGATACTGCTGAGCTTTTTAGATTTAGCCAGCTGCTGGAAAAAGGTTAATAGGTTTGGTTGCCTGGGGATACTATTCCAGTTCAAGTCTGTCAGATGTCTAATCATGTGCCTCAACAGAAGGTATTGCCCATAGAAGCTTTTTCCCCATCTACTACATCTCCCTAAAGTTTGAAAAGAAGCGACTGTCCCATCAGCAAATACATGATTTAGACCTGTGATTTTAAAAATCAGATTAAGTCAAATATGTAGTTTTGTTTTGTTTTGTTTTGTTTTAAGCACAAGCTTGCTCCATAATGTGGTGACTCTGACATTAGATGAATTAAGGTAGGCATACAGGTCGTTTCAGTAATGTAATCAGTTATTAAAAAAAACCAAAAAACAAAAAAGGAAAACGGTTTTAGAGATGTAACAGCTAACTATGGTTAAATTTGCCTCCTAAACGTGCCAGCCAGGTGTTTGCCCACTTGAAAACTACTCCAATGACTGCAATAGTGTGGCTAATTTACTGAAGTGCAAGAGTACTAAATCGGTCTCTTCAGTTAAGAGCTCCATTTCCTTGAATTTTGTTTTTTTGTTTACATCACCGAAAAATGAACTTTTACGTATGCTTTTCAGTCAATTATCCCTCTGAGTGTGTATACAAGTATACATGATGTCCGCCCTGGCCAGCAGTGCAGGGAATATACCAGGGATCTGCTTATTTGGCTAATGGGTCAGAGTTTCCAGCTAGGCTCATGTTCTCTATAAATGAGACACCTCATGGTCACATACACACACATTTCTTGTTGTAAAATTCTGTATTAAAATACTACAAAAAGAATTGGTTTCACAGTCACGGCATTTATCTCTGATGGACAGATGAAGTACATGGACTTCTTTGTCTGAAGTGTACCAGAGCACACATAAAAGGTAAGATAATAGTAAAATGTCTGAATAATAGAAAAGTATAGGGAAAAAAATAAAAAAAAAAATCAGGAGATTTATGAGGTAATAATAATGTGTAGGGATTTTAAATTAAGAGGATTCCAGGCAGCACAGTCATCTTCACTGCCTTGAGTTTGCCCCTTAGAGTGTGTATCAACTGCTCCTTCCTATCAGAGTCAAACTTCACAGTATTCAAATAGGACCAAAGCTGGATTTTATTGTGTTTTAAGCATTCTTAGTAATTACTATTCCAAGGTAATTTGGTCTTTTAAGGTGGCTGCTTAAAGTTTTCCGTCTTTAAAGTGAAAATCCTAGCCAATTACACTGATGGGTAGATCAGCTCCGATTAACTTAATCAGTTTGCTGTTTTCCTCATATTTATCTGCTGCAGCTTGTGTTTCTAGGTTATTAATCCCTGTTAAAGATGTATTCATCACTGGCTAGCAGGGATTATAGAGGTGCAAGGCTGGTGGATCTACTATAGCAGGCACGTTGCCAAAAGCCCAGATATGGCTAGCAGTGAACTACCTGCAGGAGTTGTAAATATGTATTCAGCAAGCGGGGACTTTGTCATCGGTATGTTTTATGAGTCACTTTTTTTTTCCTTCTTCTAAAATCAATCTACACAGCAGAGAATAGTCCAGGCAGGGTTATTTTGTCTTGATTTTACGAATGGAAAGATGGAGATAGATGCGGGTAACTCATTTACCCAGGATCTCACGAGAAGTGCTATGTTCTCAAATCTTGCCCTTGGACTGTCTTTTCTTGACCAATATCGCAGCTTTAACCACACAGCGTCAAGGCAGGTTGTATGATTCAAGCTTTTCTGTAAGAAGAGGAAGCTGGGCAAAAAACATATAACAGTACTTTCTTAGCTGTGCAATTTTTGGTTGTTTAAAATTTTCATATTTTATTTGGAAGATAAGGGAGACTGAAGGGGAAGTCATTAATTCAGCCAAATATGGAATAAGTAACGGTGGATTTTTTCCATGGATTTATTTTCCAACAGTCACAAAAGGTTGAACGTGCATTTTAAATTTCCCCGTGTTAGTGTGCTACGTTTCTTCCTTTCTTGTGCTGCCTTTCTTTTGCTGTGGGGCATGACAAGAAAAGGCAGGAGCTGACTGGGCTTGGAGAACAACATCCGTAGAAAAAGGAAACTATATTCTTTGAAGGAAAAGAGGAGTTTTTTATTGTCCCCCCAACCCCCAGCTATTTATAGGAGGATATAAGTGAAAGATGAGGACAAATACTTTATGAATTCCCCCTCCCACTAAAACAAAAGAAGAAACAGCGGCAGAGAAAAATACCTAGCAAAAAGCTCTTTTCTTTCTTTGGCAGCTCGGCAGTGTGGGCTAGTTTTAATCTCTGCTGGAGCCTTTTAGTAGAATTACCTTATCTCTAATGGCAGCTGTCACTTTGCCTAAACCTACGCTCACTGCTTTGTATTTTCTGCTTTCTCATTTGTGCTTCGGTTCTCATTATACATCCCCAAAGGGCTACAAGCATAGAAAACAACATAACATAACAACATAACCGAACATAACAGAACATAGTATGACACAACAGAACATAAGGAAGAAGAAAAAAAGATAGGTGGGAACAGAATGGGTCATTTAATCTTTGCAGGAGTTGTTCAGTTAAGTCTAGTGTTTGGAAACGGCTAATTGCAGCGGCACAGAGGATGTTCTGTGTTATTTCTGTAAAATGCCAATCTCCCCAATAATCAGTAGGGTTTTGATACTGCGTGAAGAATATGGTACCTGGAAAGCAGCATTATCAAACCGATAATGTAAACCAGATAAGGACCTCTTTATTTTCCTCCCTTTTTCTTTCCTTTTCTGTGTATTGTAGTCTGCTCAGAGTTTGGGGATTTAAATTGATTTTCCTGGCAGCTTTCTCTGTAGGCTTTCGTTGTTCAAGTCATGATAAGCTTTGCTCACCAGTGGAAAAATAAAATAAAATATAGGCATTTGTAGGTTGAGAACTCTCATAGGTGTATATACCCTCAATCTCCATCATCAGCAATGTGCAGGAGACAACATACAATGGCATGTACAATATAAAGGGAAATCCTGTAAAACTCTAGAGGACACGCAATCAGGTGTGTGGGTTTGATTTTACAGGATATTTCTTTGTGTTTATAGAGCACCCAATATAATGTGACATGAACCAATGAGAGTTTCTGGTTGTTATAGTATTACAGGTGTGAACATATAGACCCCAAATCAGGATGACTACCCTCAGAGAACAAGGAACAATGATAAATTGCATTGTTTCCTAATCAGAGATAGGTTAAAGACATACTGAAGTGATTTTCTGACTTGGTTTCATGGATCCCATTCCATTTAAATCAGTGCTGAAACTCCCACTGGGTTGAGTCATACAGGATCACGCCAAAAGTCCTCTGTCATCCTAGATTAGAGAACACACAACTTCAGTGAAACCAGCTTTGAGTCCTTTGAGAGCTGATGCTACCTATATAACAGTGAATTCTAAGTATTTTACAGGTGATTAGCTCTCAGCAGTGGATGAGGTGATGCATCTTTTTTTTTCCCCTGCGTGTTCAGCAAAGTCAAAGTAAGGCTGTGCAAAGAGCAAACTGGAAAACAGGAGGGGGATTCTATGCTTAATATCCCCAAAGATATTATCTTCAATGGCAATAGCATGGCCCAATTAACATTATGACTTAAGTCAGATTGAGAAAATCACCTGCATGGCTTACCTTGTTCTTTCTCATAGTTTCTTCTGATTTTTTATATTTTTTTTTCCTGTATATCATAAACGGAAATCACTTAAAGGGAACTGGCTTTGAGCTTTACTGGAAGTTGGAAACCACTTGTTAGCAAGTACTTATGGTAAAAAAGTTGTGCCATGAAATTAATGGTATTCATGGTACCATGGAATTAATTAATAGTACCATGGAATTAATGCAAATAATCACCTTTTCTCATTTTTCTGCATACCTACATTTCTGTGTTTTTCTGAATCTGGAGAAAATCTTACACTGACTAACAGATTTTTTGACATTTTGTGTTCAAACTGGAAAAATGTGAAAGAAATACATTTTCTCCTGAATTTTTTAGTTAAAAAATTATTTTCCCAAATTTTGATAGTGGATAAACATTCCATGGGATCTATAAAATATTTTAGCATAAGAGCAATGATAAAGAATACATACTAAAACACTGCAGCGCTCTGCCCATGCAGTTCGCTATTGAGAATGTGGGAATAGCACTTACATAGTGTTAAAACATAGCGTTTCTCAAACTGAAGACCATGGATCTGTTTCTGACCAAGAGATGAAACATCTGTCAGGCGTCATGCTGGGATAATTCCTGCAGCTCACAATCCAGTTCAGGGGGTTTTTTTTTGGTTTCCAGTAGCACTTTTGACTGCTGCAATTACTAAATCAAGAACAAAAAAAGCCTGGTGCAGCTGTTCTATATCCTTATATTGTGTTTCTTTGGTGTAGATTCAAGTCTGAGCAAACACTTCAATGGTTTGGAGGTAAATTTAAACCTTTCTGGGAGAAAAAAGCCTACTAGATTTTTTGTAGAGGGGTAATGATGATAATTTGGTGTGGAAGGCTCATGTGATTTGAAAGTAAAGCATAGGCCTCCAGTAAGGTAGCCCAACTGTAAGGTTAATGGGGTTTATTTTACATTGTTCCCATCTTTCTACTTTCCATTTACAAGGAGATGTAATCTATAGGATTATGGAAATAGAATTTTCAGTGGATAGAAGGGAGTTTCACTTCATATCTTTGAGAACGGTTGAACCAGAAACATCTGAAAGATACTTAGAAACTCTGGTGGCGTCTAGTATCCAAGAATTTGTGTAGCTTCCTGCCTGGAGCTTGTATCCAAGAAATGGGAGGAAAAAGGAAAAAAACAAAATCTTCCCTTATTTCCTAAGATCTTTTATTTCTTTTGTCTGGATAGCGATTCTAATGGCATTGTATCACTAGCACATTACATTTTTGATGATGGGCTTTAGGTTTTTTGTCCTGATTCAAGGAAAAGAGGCCAATAGGTACATTGGTGGTTTTTTGTTTCACTTTGGCATTGTGATTTCTGCTGATGATAAAGTTTTATAAGTATCATTCGTCTTGCAGTACCTAAGGTTAACTAGACCTACACTGTCTTTATGAAAATGGAGCAAGTACCTCCCTGGATGCATAGACAGACATATCAGAAGGCAACATATAAGGCAAACTGCCTCCCAGTCTTTTGGCAGATGCAACCACACCATCCCAATCAACATGAAATAATGCTCAAATGAGACTGATTCATAAACAAAGAATATTTGGATGAACCTAAGCAGGTGAATGGTGAAGGTGACAAGCAAAGGATATTTCAGGAAAGTAATAGTTTATTTTGTCTGAAGACACAGGTTTGCAATGAATTAATGTCTTAGAAATGTTTCTGGATGCAGATTCTGCTCTTTCATACAGCAACGTATATGAATAAGACATCTGTCAGGTTAGAAAACAACTTCCTTCAACAACTTCCAAACAACCAGCCTGACCCAAGCCGTAAACACTTGCTGGAGTGTGTCCAGAGAAGGGCAACCAAGCTGGTGAGGGGTCTGGAGAATAAGTCTTATGAGGAAGAGTTGAGGGAGCTGGGGTTGATTAGCCTGGAGAAAAGAAGGCTGAGGAGAGACCTTCTTGCTCTCTNATTCTATGATTCTATGATTCTACTGCTATTCCCACCCATGTGAACTGCAGCAATAGAATAATAGAATTGTAGAATCTTCATGGTTGGAAAGTACCTGAAGAACTTCTAGTACAAAATGCCCAGCCATGCAGTAACACTTAAAGTTCTTTGATGAAGACCATGATTGACAAGTCTGCTTATTCAACAAATGGAATTCATTTTTTTTCTTTATGCATAGACATATTTTTATCATATGTATATGAGTACTGGAGTGGGAGAGTTGAGGGATAAGTATAAATGTAAGTGGTATTTCTTTGGCCTGTTTTCAAAGATGTGAACAGGCATAAGGGTATAAATAATTTAAATTAAAAGAAAAAGAAGAAATTATAACACTGCACTATAAAACCAGAAAAGAAACGACAGCTGTTTTGTTACAAAACCCCTTAGTAGGTGGATAGTGCATATTACTGAATAAGAGCCACTAATAAGAAATATAAAGCTAGCTACCTGTAAAAGAAAAAATAAACATCACAAATTTCCTTCCAACCCCAGAATTTCCTTATAAATTACCTTTCCAAATGATCATTTGCAAAATTTCTGAAGGACGCCATTTGTCAGCTGTAAAATCACTCAAGCAACTTAAATAGCTTACAAATCTTTATCACAGATTATCACCCTAAAATTTCTACTTCTGCCTTTAGTATTTCTGCTTGAAAGGTTTGTCCGTCCTAGAACATTAAACCACACCAATGATTTAAAAGACCGGTTACATTATTAAGCTGTACTGGTTAAGTCATACTACTTCACTAGAGCGAATGACTTACACAAATAATATGACACAGACTTCGGAAAAAAAATTCCTGAGTTATCAAATCAAATTTTTATGATGAAGGCACCATGTCAGGTCATTCTTTTGATAACCTCATAACCAAATTTTTTTTAATTAGAAATAATTACAATGCAATTGCAAACATTAAATATATTGTTATAACACAATTGATGTTGGTGTTGTTGAATTTTTTTTTCTCTACATGTAATTTTATAACTACAAATGATATAAATTTCCAGGATCCTTTTCCTTGTAGGAATTTTATTTCCCTTCATAGAATTTTAGGTTGTGATATTTCTTTCAGGAAACTTCAAAACTCCACCTATAATTAGTTAATATTTCTAAAAAGCTTTAAGAGAAAAAGAGCTATATAAATGCTAAGTGTTACTATTTCTTTTGGCAGAGGTAAATCTGATTTTCTGTTATAATGAGGAAGGCCATAGCTCATCATCTTGGCTGATTACAGAAGTTACAAGAACAGATTGCCCATAACCAATGTATACCCTTCTTTCCCATTTTGAAAATTATATTGCTCACAGCTTGACTCCTTAGAGGGTAGAATTATAATGTTTTTTAGTGTGTCTGAAAGAATATCAACTAAGCCCGGTTGCTCTGAAGAATTCTGCTTAGGCTTATTGTCTAGTCAGACAAAGGAGCTTCGAAAAACAGTAAAAAAACCCAACCAAACAAACAAAAACTTCATAAACTTTTGCACAAACCCAAACCAGAAAAGGTCTGAATAAGATATTCTTGGGGTTCTTTTTGTTTGGGTATTTTTTTTTTAAATTATTTAATATTAGTCCCTTGCAAGGTATAGTAAGAGACCGATGTAAGTTTCCTGTCTCAGTCTATCTGCATCTGCTGTGTGGATTAATAAGGTATTAGTTTCCATGGATGTTCTTCTGGCATCATTCTCAGGCATGAAAGAAAATAGTTTATTTCATCCATGTTCTCACATATCGAATATAATTTTACACAGATAATGATCAAAGAAATAGCAGGAAGAGAGGGAAAGAGGAGAATATCTCAGCTGTTTGAGAGATTTCAAAGTGGATCTGGAAAGGTTTTACTGAAAATGACTGCTTTATCTCTAGTTTATCTCCTCTCAACTTATTTAAATATCCTGACCAAAACCATTTCCACTTCAGCTACTGTGAGACTGGAAGTTCATTATGCGTGGCACCTGCTTCCTTTTAGCTGTTATTTACTGGACATGATTATGTTAGCATGACTTCTTGAAAATAAATTGCAAATATAAAGTGAAGGAACTAACTGTGAGCAGGTGAGGAAGGATGGTTTTATAATTATGAGAGCCACTTCCGCTTTTGAAAACCTGTAACAAAATCAGAAGTAAAATCTATTACTCCTCCACAATAGTTCTGTTTTCAGGAGTGACATTGCATAGTATGATTCTTACGCACTCAACTGCAACACTGTGTTAAGACCTGATATTCAGTTTGGGCAAATTTGGATGCCCAAGAAACAAAGTACAAAAAAACCCAGCACTCGCTCTAGGAAAAAAAAAAAAGAGTACAGAGTCCTTCTTGAGAAGTTTGTAAAATATTAATGCTCCAAGTTTTCTACTAAATTTTGATTTTTATGTTCATAATTTTTGTAATTGTTTTTTTGTTATAAACTTTCATTACCAGCTGTGAACTGACTCTTAAATAAGCTTCCTTGAGCTATTAGTCATTGCTGCCTCATTAGTATTGTAAATACTACTTTGTAGCGTCTGCCATCCTCTCTTGGCATTTGAGGTTTCAGCCAAGCAGTTTGTTATTTTTTATTTATATTTCCAAAGATTGCAGAGAACAAATGTTCACCAGCTGCAATTCCATCTTCAAGACTTACTGAAAATAGGAGCCATCACAATTTAAGAGATTAGAGAGCCAAAAGTTGTTATAGTGCTTCTTGGGTCCTGCATAAGACTACATCTGGATTCCTTGAACCTTCCCCTGGAGTGGAAGATACAAGCTAATAAAAGTATGTAGAACTTTTTTAGAAAGATGGATATGAACATGGATTTATTTATTTTTTTTACTACATCACTCATATTTTTCATCAAAATTATTTTCTCCTTGCTTTTTTCCCTTGCAACTCAAGGTGACGTATGTGCTCATGGCTTTCAGAAAGTCTGAACAAAAGACTTTTTGACCAAAGCCTCAACTATTTTTAAAGAAAACATCTTTTAATGGAGCACTTGGGGATTTTTGGGGTGCTTGTTTTTGTTCGTTGGAAGGGGGTTTTTTTGCCTTTTTTTTCTTTTCTTTTTTTAAATGGATGGAGGAAACTAAATCATTGCCCAGTTAACTGTTGCATTGGCTAGTGCTGAACTTAGGATGTAGAACTAACATGGATGAGGAGTCTAAGCCAACATAACGACTACAGTACATCTGGTTGGTGAAGGAACAAAGAATAACAGTAAATTTTACAGGAAAATTTCTAGGTTTCTATCATGAAAAAAAATAAAGGGGAGAAAAAAGGTTACTGAGCCAACTTAATGTAAATAGCATTGTTCTTTGCAATTATCATAGTGATAATGCCTTCTGGACCTTCTGCTTTTTGAGCTTTTTAGAAAGCTTTTTAGAAAGTGGTACTGCACGTTTACTACACAGCTGAAACTAAGATGGAAGATTAGGTTTTCACGTGACTCCAAGACCTGGGCTGTTTAGTGGTGGCAGCTCTGTAAGTTTCCTAGTAAAAACTGCAGGAAACGGCAATGCTGTCCTTGACTTCATAATTCTCTGCATCTGGAAAATCCCCAGCAATGTCAGCAGGACCCAACCACAGAGTGTCTTAGGTAAATTAAGCCAATACTATCTATTAAGATAAGTTAAGAGATGAGTGCTCTCACTTTTGGGAGAACTGCATTTTTTGTTCCTATTATTATGACACTGTGTCATTACTGATATAAAAAGAACAAGGAACATGTGCAAAAGTAAACCACATGCTGTCTCAACTAGCCAAGAAAATATCTACCAGATGGGAAATTATGAGACAAGCCATTGTGACGGATCAGCTGGCTATGGAATAAATGCAAAAGAAGCCTCAGGGCTCACTCACTAAACCCACGGTACTGGCAGCACCCGGGAATAAGGTGTCCACCTGTGAAACTCTGTGAAAATCTGCCTCTTGGTTCTACGTAAAGTACAGTCCTGGATTCAAGAGTGACTAGAAGTAATAAGATAAATAATTTCCTTCCTAAAACTGTAAGAGTTGGAGCACTGTCCAGCCAAGACCTTACCAAGATTTGTGTGAGCAAAAAAGTTGAAAGCAACATGAAACCACTTTCCCAGCCTGAGTTAGTGTCTTGAGAGATTTGAGTTACTGAAGTGCCCTTTTTCAAAACCGTGCAGTATCTAATTTTTTACTGATTTTGGGATTGTCGGTTTCCAAGAGTTTTATTGATCAATGATTGTACAGTCTAAGGAAGAATTGGAGAGATGCTACCCGCAGATGGGAGCCTGAGATCATGCAGGGCAACTCTTTCCCCTAGTGTTTGTGACTTAATTTTAGCAACCCGGTGGGCCGTGTAGGCTTTGCTTTTCCTTAGTTCTCATAAACCAAAATAGAACTGATCTCTGTTCTAGCACCTTTAGTGAGGAAGCCAAGGATTTAAACTGATATAAATCTAATTAGTGCAAGGTCATGTATTTTTCCCTTTCCCAGATTTTACTTGAAGTACAACAAATACTAAATCCACAACTTATAGGTTTTCCCAATAACTACAGCTTAAAAGATGCTGTTGTGCTAATTTGGCAGAGCGTAGAAACGTCTTTTATATCTTTTCTGAAATGTTTATAGTGACTTATTATAAACTGGCCCCTCATCCCTGCAAAAAAACCACCAACAAATGTAAACTGTGAAAATAGCCAACAGAAATTTGCATAAATGCAAATTTTGAATGCTTAAGTGGTAACTAAAGTGTTACAAGTTTCTGACATATAAGAACAATGACTAATAAAAAAGTAAATGTAGTGTATCGTTGAAAGCTGTTGTACATATTTTTGGGGATACTCATAGATGTATTCCCTGAACTCCCGCGCTGAGCAATTCCCACTGTTGGGAACTATGCCATGTCAGCACCTTCAAACGACTTAAAAATATCATTTCCTTACTTTTATTGCAGCATATTTATGAACAAATAACTTAACCACGTTCATTTCCCAGGTGGAATATTTCTAGTAAGAGACTCCTTCTGATCGATGAAAGGGGAATGAAAAATAATTTAAATACTGTCTTTTAATCCAGTCATTTCTTTTAGTCTCTTTACTTATTTGAAATAAGCTCGCAGATAAAATGAGTCTACTGGGGTATGAATGGGGCTATAACTGGTAGAATAGCATCAGAGTCTAGATGTACATTTCTTCCTAGGTAGTTCACAAGGATTATCCATTTCCAAATCTTCTGTGAATTTAGCAACCAAATTCTCCAGAAATGCATGTGAGTTGTGCCTAAGAGCACCATGCAGAAAACCAATTTGGAAATCAAGGCGTGCAAATGCTCTGTTGAAAGTCTTACAAGAAACATGTGATGCAGATGAGAACAAACCTACTGAGAATAGAGGCTATACCTCTTATAGGTTAGAGAGTACCAATACCCATTTGAGCCTCTAGGAAAAGGCTTTAGTCACAAATCCTCTCTTTCCATTAACAACACCTTTCTTGTGTTTGCCTTGTAAAAACTGTATTTTTTCTTCTTCTAGCTTACTGTTACTTTCATAAGTTCCAATCATTTCATAATTTAATTTCAAAAAGATTCTCAAACCTAATGAAACATATGAAAAATTACATACAGATAGATCATAAAACGAAGACCATTTTGTTCATCATGTTCAGCAAAATACTGCTAAGTGAAGTTTGGGAGGCATTTAATAATTGGGAGGAGGTTAAGGAGTGTGCTATAATGATGTAATTGCGTACTTAGGGGTGTATTATGTCAAAGTAAGTGTTTCATTATGAGCTGGGGATAAAGTCCTGACTCGGTGGCTGTCTGTGGGATTGTCATCATTTATTTCTGTGTATGGGATTTCACTTGATGTTTTATTTGCTTTGTAGCTTCCCATGTAAAAATATTATGCCGTGTACTATGCAGTTATTAGTTCTGTGGGAAAACTGTGTTATCAATAACTTTTTTTGTTTTTTACCTCCTCTGACTTCAATAGAAAATTTAGACATTCATTTTGAAATACCCTGAATAGTTAAAGAAAAGAAAATGGTATTTAATATTTTAATAGTAATTATAAACTTTTGGGAAAAAAAAAAGTAAATACAGGGAACAATTTATAAAAAAAATATTTATAAAAATATGTATATTTCTATGGGTGACTACAGGAAAGATGGGGACGGACTCTTTGTCAGGGAGTGTAGTGACAGGACAAGGGTTAATGGTTTTAAACTGAAAGAGGGTAGATTTACATTGGATATCAGGAAGAAATTCTTTCCTGTGAGGGTGGTGAGGCACTGGCCCAGGTTGCCCAGAGAAGCTGTGGCTGCCCCATCCCTGGAGGTGTTCAAGGACAGTTTGGACGGGGCTTTGAGTAACCTGGTCTAGTGGGAGGTGTCCCTGCCCATGGCAGGAGGGTTGCAAGTAGATGATCTTTAAGGTCCCAACCATTCTCTGATTTTATTGTATACACATACGTATATATGAGCAGTTCCTATATAACATTCTTTGATGCTGTCCTATCGGTCAGCTAAATCAGATTTGTCTAGAAAATTGCAAGTCATGCTTTTCATAGTATAAGATCTTTAATATCTCCATTAATCAGGACATCATTTCGCAGCAGCATTAACCTCCATGGTGACCTGCAATAGAAGCCATCTGAACAACCTACAGATGCTTGCATCTGAGCTGATCACTCAGGTTGCCTTTAAAATCCAAAGAGAGGAACAAACACTTTTAAAGTAGCTTATCCAAAAGAGACGACCAAAATAGGTCAGACAGATCACACTCTGAAAGTGACTCCTTATCTCCTCTGACTACCAGGGAGATAAGGGTAGGGGTGTGTGTGTGTATTATTTTAGCTTCAGGTGTCTTCTTCCTAGACCTGCAAGTTGAGACAAAGGAACCCCAGCCCTGATGTGTAGAAGCAGTTAACCATGTATAAGCCAAAAGAGTTCATTCGGCCAGCGAACATCTCTTGCTTGGGATAGACACTACCTGTGTATCATTTCACAACATCCTTCCTGGTCTCGTCAAAACAAGTTCTCAGCCACAAAAAAAAGACAATTAAATATTTGTGTTTCTAGTTAGTTTAAATGTTTCCCAATAATGTATGCCAGTGCGTACATGTACACATTTTTACTCAATATTTTTACACTATTTAAGAAGTTGGTATTGTCATTCTAGTTTTTCAAAGGGAAAGGATTATCTGCAAATTAGATTGGCCTCAAGTTCGCATATAAAGAAGGAAAGGAAGACAAGACCCCCTTGTAACCACTTCCCTGTGAGTAATCTCAGTATCTTCACTGGGATTGCAAGCATTTGATATATTGCAGGATTGGAATATTCATTTGAAAGATGAGCAGCAGAATAATAAGATTTACTGATATTACAGGTAAAACTGGTATTCAAGAGCATGCAAATCCCATGTAAATCAGAAAAGAGCACATTGGCCAAGGGAGGGCAGGGATATGGCAACAGTAGAGAAGGAGATGGAAGGGGAGAGGCTTTTCCACTGCAGCCTGCCAGTGCTCATGATGGGAAAACTTCGGAGAATGTATCCTACCAGGACTTCACCATGTATTGACGTGGAGGTCAGCTGAAGTATAGGAAAGGTGGAAAAATGAATTTTTTTGAATTAATGTATGCGTACTCCAGAATGTCTGAGCGACTCAGGACATCCTGGTGGCAGGCAGTGCATCTACATCCCTGGGAGCGCTCAGAGGTAGAGGCATCACTGTATTATAATTCATCCCGCCAGCTGATAGCCCCCAATGACAGTGTGATTGTGGCCACCCAAAAATATAACCGGGCTGCATCTAATCAGGGAACCACTGACTACTTAGTCAGAAAGGATCCAGTTTTCATATATGTGTTTTCCCTGGCTCATTTCTGCTTCAGAGCTCATAATTCAAATACGATTCTTAAAGATGGGCACACAGTGTGAGTCCAAGTTACAGCAATACAGAATTTCAAACCTTGGGCTCACATTTTTTTCAATAGAAAAAGACGTCAACACTAATCCTACACTGAAAATCAAACTTCACCACTTTCTTGCGGTATAGCTCGCTTTCTTAAAACTGTTCAGCTGTACCTTTTTGAGAGAAGACGGTGTGCATATATCACTCACACACGGTTTTTACACAGGACTTATCAGGCCGCGCTTTAGTAGACTTCTGATGGTTCTCATCCTGATTGCAATTTGTCGACCTGAATGCTTTTTAGCTATTCCCTGAATCTCTCTGCAATTTCATTCTCTTTTCTGCTTTTCCTTTATCTTCACATTTAAATGTATTTCACTCTTATCCTCAATCTGCCATTCAGACTATGTCAACTTGAGGAGTACTAGACTATAGCAGTAACTGACAGTATTTTAAAAAATCAGTCTAGACTGTATGCAGCAGGTCTCAGAGAAAACTGCTCACCTATGATATACGGCATTTTAACATATTATTCTAAATTACTTCCATCAAGCAGCGAAATGGCATTCAGTTCACGAGCATGTGAACAAGCTGAAGAATTTCCTTTGACAACATGCTCCTTGTGAGATCAAACTTGTAAAACATGACATCAGATTTGATGTCTAATGTATCAACTTATTCCCTCGCTTTGTTTTTTTTTTTTTTTTAGTTCTAAAGATTTAATGTTGAGAGGATATTTTTCCCAAGTTGACATAAATATTAGAAATACAGAAGAAAATGTGACTTATTCTGCCTACAAAATATGTCTCTAAAAGACAGTGCGGCACTTAGATATAATCAGACTGCAGAAATGGGGAAGATAAGGAAATGACAGATTCATTAAACAGCTGTTTGCATCTGTCTTTAAAGCAAAAGCAGATTTTAGACAGCTGCATAACACAGAAATATGTCCTAATAGAGCAGAAAGTAGAAGTCGCATGCAATACGGCAATAACAGGAATTGTTGAAATTCTTAAATGGGATTACACTCTGCAAACTGACACTGAAATAACAACATTCAGGATTGTGGATTTCTTTTTTTCCCCCCTTTTATTGCTCCGTTGTCTTTCAGTCTGGTAAAATGTAAGCTGTAAAATCAAGCGAACCGCTGGGTTGATTTTCTTGCCTGCAAGAAGGGATGTGCACCAGCCTGGTTTGAGCTGCACGGTGTTCAGATGGGGACCGCTTTCACCTCTTGCTGCTGATGATAGTTGTTCTTGCTGTATGAAGTGTTTCAATGCATGGGGGGACCAGCGGTGATGAATCTCCCCTCTGAAGTGAAAGGGCTTAACAAAAAATAGCCTTTTCATTTATCTTTCTTAGCACAGTAAACACTATATTTAATATAGTATTATATACTGAGTCTGAGAGAGCTGGGGTTGTTCAGCCTGGAGAAGAGAAGGCTCTGGGGAGACCTTACAGCAGCCTTCCAGTACCTGAAGGGGGTCTATAAGAAAGCTGGGGAGGGGCTGTTTGCAAGGGCATGTAGCGATAGGACGAGGGGCAGTGGTTTTAAACTAGAGCAGGGCAGGTTTAGATTAGACATTAGGAAGAAGTTCTTTGCAATGAAGGTGGTGAAACTCTGGAACATGTTGCCCAGAGAGGTGGTGGAGGCCCCATGCCTGGAGACATTCAAGGCCAGGCTTGATGAGACTCTGAGCAACCTGATCTAGTTGAAGATGTCCCTGCTGACTGCAGGGGGGTTGGACTAGATGGCCTTTAAAGGTCCCTTCCAACCCAACACATTCTATGATTCTATGATTTCATATATTATACATAGTATATTTAAGATATTATAATATATATTTTTTTTTCTATATATATAGCAAAAATATCAATATTTAATAGGACTATAAGAGGACCTGAGTCTCCCACTACAGAGCAGCTCAGCACTGCCACCTTCCTGGGAGGGCCATGACTTTGGCTGACATCTTTGTTCCCAACCTCACCACCTACGCCCCAGTTCAGTGCCTACTTATAAATCCTGTGACAGCCTCTTTTTCCCACTTCTATTTTCTATTTCCAAAACTTGACCTAGGCTTTGAAATAGAATCCAACATTCGTTTTTTTAAGTAAACACCGATTCCCTGGGCAAGTTTCTTACATCCATATTGAAGAACCTTTTATGTTGGTGCTTGATCCAGCCTGGGACGACTAACCTTACTTATTCCTGCTTATCTAAGGGTCCTGAACCAAAAATGACTATGATATCACACTGTCCTGTTGCTCTGCTGCCCCCATTAAGTCATTCTGATATAAATACTCTGAACTCCCAGTCCTGGTTATCATATTCCTGCTGTCTCTCTCTGCATCCCCTCTTCAGTTACACCAAATCGAAGTTCTGGTACCTTGTCTTGGTTTAAATATGGATTCTTGGTAAATTGATCTTGGGGGGGGGAAGAAAAATGTGTTCATGGTTCATCCTTCTGTTTTTCACAGTCCTTATCATGACCATGCTCTGCATTGGATTTTCATTATTAATTGCTAACAATCTTACAAGTAAGTGAGCTCCAGGTGACCACTTCTGGTCTGTCACGACCAGAACGAGTGGAGTCATAATTTAGCCATTAAGTCCTGTCACCAGGCTGGAGGAGGAACAGAGAGGTGTACCTCCCCTCCCTTCCTTTGCCTTAGTTATGTTAATTTTGTCCACAAGCTGAGAAAAATGCAAGAGAAGTTGCACTGAAAATGGTGCTGATTGTCTGTGTGATCCCTTTTGCATTCTTCGTTTGATCTTATCCATGTTATTTATATCAGCTCTCTGGAAAATTATCAGTTTTCGTAGGATTGCATTAACTGCAACTGTAAAGTGAAAAATCCAGAGTCATTTTAGTGGTTTTGATCAGGATTTTAAAATTCCAGTTAAAATCTTCCATAGTCTAAGAGGTCTAAAAGCAATTTCTAACTGATATTCTTTGGTTTTGATATTTTATTGCAGGTCTGTGCTAGTTTTCTTCACTGTCGCTGAAAGCCTAAATGATCACAGAAATGTATGCTAGAGAGTTCCCTTCATTCCCTAGCTGTACGTCCCTCTCACTAATTTTCCATTCGAAATCCATCAAGTTTATTTTCCTGTTTTGTACTTCAATGTCTGAGTGTCCTTAGCCACTAATCATACAAGAGAGAAACTCAAAGCTAAAGAGCCATATCTGTCCTGCACGTGCAAATGCCCAATGCCAGGCTCATCTGCCACAGCACTGCAGTGAAATTTGCCCCAAAACAAGTATTTATGGCTGTGGGAAATTTCCCAATTCCTCCTTTGACCTTCAGGACAAAACCAAATTGCCTGCTTAAACAAAGATAATAAATGCTAATTCTCGTGCTATGAATATGCAAAAAAGAAATAATAGTTTATGATATAGGCAAAGGAATGCCTCAAATTCCTTCTAGAAATATAGAACAGCTCCAAAAAAAGTTAAATGAAACAAAAACCTTCTGTGAATTAATTCAATAAGATATGTTTAGGTCAAAATGTTTTTTATTTTTTTTTCTCTATTCCATTATAAAATTATCTGCAACATCACATACATATATATTTTTATATATATATATATGTTATCTTTAGTACAAATAGTCTTCTTATTGGAACTAAACTAGGTAAGTTTCTCCCTTTAAAGATTCCAAATAACTCATATCTGGGATTCTAGACATAATATTATATTAGTTGAAAGCCAGCTTTTTTCTTTTTTCAGAGAATCAATAGGTAAGAAGCTGTTATGTACCAAATTCCCTAGGGCAAACTCGGATGTATTACAATATTAGTGGGTGAATTGAAATAATAACTGGCTTAATACATATAATCACTACAGGAGTTAATGTCTAACCAGTATTTCAGACATGGATATCTATGTTGCGGACCATAATCTTCATTATTCCCTTGATATGTCAATTGTGCTGATGACCAGATTTGCTCAAGCCTTAATTTAGCACTTGTTACTTCTACTAGGTTAAATGCTGACCAGTCCTATTACAGTTATTATAGCAAGTTTTAGGCTTACTTGGGCAGAAATGAGGAACGTGTAATTACCATTCTTTATTGCTGGTGTTAGGAAAGCATTCTTGAAATGGAAAACCTTGCTATTAATTTGACATCCCTTCTATACCCACAGCCTCCTTGACCATAGAGAACAGGTTTATCCCACTGATTATCCTGCTGATTAAACATCAGTGCATTTATGTCACTTTAATTGCAGCATCACACCATTGGCCTGGGATTTAGCTCTGGATTGTAGACATCTAGGAGCAGGTGTTGAACTAGACACCTAATTCACTTTTCTAGCTAATTGGGAGCTAGTTAATGCAGTCAGTGGAGCCTAGCTGAATGTGTCTATATTAGAGTGAGCTGAGCAATTCTCTAGACTCCTTTCATTGTGTTGGTTACCACTGAGTATAATGAGAAATTAGGAATCTAGCTCCCCTGTAGGCATATTGAGACATCCAAGTTTAGGTGTCTACAGTCTGGAGTTGACTCTTCACTTAATGACCTGACTGGCCCATGTCTTGATAAGCCAAATATCTTATCCAAGTTGCCTGATAACTTGTTATGAAAGTATCTCCTAATCATGCTGTAATCCAGAAAACACACACATGATGCCATATTTTGTTAAAATAAAATAAAATAAAATAAAAACACCTTCTGCCATGTCAAGGCTACCCTATTTGTCTTCTGATCTTTCAACTAACAAGGATTCCAACTGACTGCACTTCTCAGGGCACGATGTCGTCCTATTCACACCATTACAGATACTAAAACACCTTTGTATGATTGACAGCACCCAGGTATTACTCCATTCAACACACACTGCTCCACCTAAGTACAGGGATAACAGCCTGCCTGTCCTAGTGAAATCACAGGCAGACATTAATATATTTTACTTACAGGGAGAACACCTGCAATTTTAACTGAGTGTTAGAGGAAATATGTGGCTGGAGGACTGTGAACACCAAAGTTTCCTGAGGATCAGTCACAATTCCTCATTTTCGTAATGACTCTGGCATGCACCATAAGTGCAATAGTCTGCAGCCTGAAATTCAACTGCATGAATCCTTTTTCCATCAGCGACTCCCCACTGATGTCACTAAGGTTATGCTCGTGTAGAACAGGAGGGACATGGTGGTGTGTTAGGTCTAAGACATGGATTCACAGAGAACGGGGTTTAATGGATTTGCTCTAAACTCATGTGACTTTCACTATGTCCGACTCCAACCTTCTCCTTCACAGTCTCCACAAATCAGTTGCTTAAGAGAACTGTCCTGAGAAGGGAGGCTAAGCCTTGGAGGCAGAGATTCACGGAGAGCATTTAAACATCAAACAAACCGTTAAGGCTTAAACATAAGCTTTAGGAAGGGTAATCTCATTTTAGCACAAGCACAATCCAAATCTTTCTACCTGCTCAGGGTCAAATGGATCCAAAAACGCAGCTGTCAGTGTTGTGAGTTTAGTGGTGGAGAGAACTGCTATGAAATGACAGCCCTTTTCCAGTCACAACATGTACAGCATGGTCATAGGCTATGTTTCTGGTGTAACCATCTCCTTTCTTTTGTTTTCTTCTCTGTTTTCCCTCTCGCCCAACTATATGCTTTGTAGGCATATGTCTGAGAATCACAAAATCATAGAATTGTCTGGGTTGGAAGGGACCTTTCAGATCATCTAGTCCAACCATTAACCTAACATTGACAAAAACCATCACTAAACCATATCTATAAGCACTACATCTACTCGTCTTTTAAGTACCTCCAGGGGTGCTGCCTCAACCACTTCCCTGGGCAGCCTGGTCCAATGCTTGATAACCCTTTCAGTAAAAATTTTTCCTAATATCCGGTCTAAACCTCCCCTGGTGCAACTTGAGGCCATTTTATCTTGTCCTGTCACCTGTTACTTGGGAGAAGAGACCGACTGCCACCTCTCTACACCCTCCTTTCAGGTGGTTGAATAGAGTCATAAGGTCTCCCCTCAGCCTCCTTTTCTCCAGGCTGAACACCCCCAGCTCCCTCAGCCTCTCCTCATAAGACTTGTGCTCTAAACCCTTCGACAGCTCCATTGCCCTTCTCTGGACCTGCTCCAGCACCTGAATGTCTTTTTTTGTGGTGAGGGGCCCAAAACTGGACACAGTTTTGTGTCCCACAGTTTCAATGTGGGGCCTCACCAGTGTATCTTCTTATCTTCTACAAATCCTGAGTTGCTCTGCCTGGCCAACTTCTCTTTATCTGGTCACAGTCGCTCACCTACCACAATATCTACCCTGATTGATCAACTCTTGTGCTTTTGATTGAAAAGCACTCTTTCCCCACTCTTTTTGCCTCTTCCCTTTTTCCCCCTAGCTTTGAAACTATTGAGCTCTCATTTTTGCTAGTATTGGGTTAGACCGCATATAAATCGCACATTTTCTGTTACTGAGTCAACTCTTCTTTCCAGTTCCTTGTCTGGCAACGCTTTGACTAGATCATTTAGGGGTCTACAGCATTGCCAAGTGCAACATGGGAGGTACAGGTGCTGTTTTCCCTTTTGATTTGTTACTGCAATCACTATGGTGTACCCATTGAAAGGCACCATTCTCCTACCTCTGAACCCCTGAGCAGGAAGCCAGGGATCAAGCCCTGGGCCTTCAATCTGCTCACTGCAAAACTGTTAGCTTTCTCCCAGGCACTTTGTGCTACTCCAATTACCTCTGGCCAAGAAAAATCTCCTCTGGAGGGGACTGCTTCCGAGCAGCATGGACACAAGCCAGTCAGAGCTGTTTGGTCCCAGGGCCCTTATTATTTAGCAATACAAGTTGTGATCTTGAAATTCTGATTAAGCCAGTGTTTTGCTTTAGCTGTATCAATTACTGTTGTGATCTCATCACCTGAGCTCAGAAAGCACGGGTTTAGGGTCAAATATGGCTCATTATTCTAAACCGAAATGTGAGACATAATATATAGTATTATTTCCAGAAAAAATGAAAACAAGTTCCCACTTCTTAGTATTAGTGAACACTATGCCAGTTGCTTCTCATAAATGACAAATAAAAATCACACAGGTAATTGTTTAAGCATGGAGAAATTAGCCTGAGTGTCCTAAACAAAATAATATACCTTTGTATGTTTTACTAAGCAAAAGACATATATGCAGAAGGTGAGATGTTGGGACACATAACTGTTTCAGAGCTGATGTGTTGTTTATGCATCCTCCGGATTCTCTGGTAACATCCTCAAGGTAAGCAGCGATGACACTTAATACACAAAACTTTATTCAGGTAGAAGGTAGAAAGACTTAGCATCAATAAATTTGGTCTAGAATTTTTGTCTGCTATGAATTTTGACATTCTTTTGCTAGATTAAGTTTATTTCATATTCCTAATCAGACCAGCTCCTTACACATCTGAGATGTCCTAGGTATCTGCACATATGCATGTGAGAGAGGAAGAGAAAGGCAGGCTAAAGAAGAGTTAAGAGTTTTCTTTTAATACTTTTTAAATTTCTAGGTACCATATTGGAATGTCAATTTAAAAGAATATAAGAGCTGGGGAACAGAAAAAAGTTGAAAAAATTATTAAGACTTTGTTTTTCTTGTAGGCAGTGAGAAAAATTATCTGCAGACTGTGTACATATCCAAATTTTGGAATTTTTACTTAATTTTTACTTGATGCAAAGCAATATATCATTTCAATAAAATATCGTATTGCTAAGTATAGAGAAGAGGTTCCAAGATTTGACCACATAGGTAATGAAGTGTCTTGGATTTATATTTTTTTAAAATGCTTTTTACATTAATATTTATTCCCTCTTTCCCTTACTATAGTCTAAGCCAAGAATAATTCTATTGGAATAAGCACAGTTAAAATCATGTAAGACCAAGAACAACTCTGGGAAAACAAAATGCACTTGAAGTTCAGGCATGTTTATGTCTCGACTTTCCACTTTTCCTATCATAATGGAGAAATCTGAGCTTCAAAACTCTGAGCCAGAGTTGCATTTCCACTATGTTTCAGATGGGAAAGTATATCTGCACTGGGAATATTGTCCAAACCCATGATTAGTTTTTAAAAAAAGCAATGCAGAAAGAAAACAGATGTTAACTGTTGTGAGGGAAAAGTGATTGGCAGAGAGCAGAAATGGAAAAAATCGATGTTTTAGCATAAAATGCGTTTCATTGGAAATGGCAATACCACAGTGGGAAAGGAAAAATATCTTAAAATGTAAGGCATAACTTGAGAGAAACATTCGGTCTGTACTTCCATGGGGGGATGAAAACTGGTAATTTGCAAATGCAGAGAAGCCAGGACTGTGCGTATTTCAGAGATGCTCTGCATATCCCGCACGTAGCTAATAACATGCTGAAATGTCAGACTTGTATTTCATCTACCTTATAGTTACCTGCATTTGCCTTTGGACTGTGGAGGACAACATAGAATTATCATAGAAATACCACACTTATCTCGCAAGCTATTTGTCATAGAGATTTCCCTTCAGAGAAAAAGCTGTGTTAGTGATTATATGTTCCCTTAAAGGAGGCATCATTTTCCCCCTGAATCCAGTAATCGCAGTTTAATGAAGTTAGAACAGTCATTCGCAGCTAAGATGCCTCGTGTGCCAGATTTTATCTCCCTGTCTCTGCAGACAGAAATTTAACACCATCCATTCTTTACGCAGCGGTTTGTGTGCCCCGTTGCCTTCCTCCCCCACCTCCACTTTCACATCTTCCTCCTTGCTGTTCCCTCAGTGATGAGAGATGCGGTGATTGATGTGGTGGGATGAGCCGGGATGCTGTAAATCAGGAGGAGAGCAGGGAGAGTTGGAGCGGTGCGGCCAGGCGCAATGCAAACGAGCCAAGCAAGGCATTATTTTTGCTGCATCATCACAGAGACGAATGACACTGTAAATGAAATGGGGAGGCATAAAGAAAATGAATGTAGTTTGGGGGTTGGTTTCTTGAGGGTTTTTTTTTTCTTTTTTTTTCCAGAGTAACCAAGGACTAACATTATCTGGGAGGAGGGCAAGGCACTTAATTAAAGCAACACTAGGTCCTGTTCACTACAGGACTGAAGTATCTGCATTAGTAAGACTTGCTTAAAGCTAAACACAGCCTTAAGTTGGCCTGGGTTTTGCTCCTCAGAAATAAAGCTCAGACTTTGAAAGAAATCCTTTCCCTTAAGCTGGCCAGCTATTAAGGGATGGCAATAATCTTTGCTGTGTTTTGTCTCTGTTCCCTTTTAATTAGGCAGGAAAATGTTGTGCTAAGCATAGCGTTTGGGTTGTGCATGCCCTGTTTCTAATAGCATTGAAGTATAAAGCTACTTTATTTGGGTATGCCATGGATCCATCGAAATCTGTCTATTACTTTGAGATCTGTGGATCAAACTATTGCAACAATTGTCTCTCCTGAACCAGACGAGGTAAGAGAGAGCAGCCCACATCTAACATACACTACCCGCTTCAGATCACAAAATGAACGCAGTGTTTGAAATAGCACGACAAAAATACCTTTCCGAACAAGGGCCATCCCTACAGTCAGCAGCTCCACAAGCAGTCCACAGAGGCTGCGTGAAAAGCAGTATTTCTGATCATTCACGCTTACGTTCATACTCACTGTGCCATAGTGACTGAGCCATTTTGGTTCTGCGGGGTTGTGGCTCACTTTCTGCGGCTCGCTTTCTGCGAAGTGTAGGAGATAACGTAACAATAGAACTTGTATTAGCTATAGGAAAAAAAAAATATATGTTTTCCTGTAGGTAATGACAAGGTTGATCTCATCCTTCTCAAGTGCTATCAGTCAAAAAATTAGATAGACATTTTTAAAACAATCAATATATAACACTTTTTCCTAAATTCCTTATAAAATGCTATAGATGATAGCCTCTATATCCTGCCCAGCAGTGCTGGAAGCTGTTGATTTGCACTGTGAAACACATTTTCAGCCCTCCTTGTTAGGTGGCTTCTTTGAAGTGGTGGGCAGAGGATCCTGTAAGTAATGTGATACGAGTGAGCTGGCAAGTGGGAGGATTCTCCCCAGCTTGTTGATAGTGGGATTTGGATAAACACCCAGCCTACGAAAGAACTAATACTTTTCATTATTGCTGCAATGTCCTGAAACTTTGAAGAGTAACAGCCTGATGTAAAGAACAAATAAAAATACCCAAAGAAGTAGTTGTCCCAACTGTATCATTCCTGATTGTGTCTAATTACTGTTATTCTGAGAGCTGAGAGTGAACGAAATTAAATTTTCTAACTACATTTGTAAAGTCAGTAGAATTTTATGCAGGCGGGAAGAAAAAAAGAATTGCTGAATCATTTTAAGCACAACCGTATAAAGATTCCCATTAAAATGGAAACAGGGGAGCATGCTGCCAAAAGAATAAAACAAAATCTGTTCCATACTTTAGATTAGTATTGCTTAGCATCCAGCTGATCATCCCTTCTTATCACTGTGAATTTGTTTGCAATGTTTTGGTATTTAAAATTTCCTATTCTCCAATTTTTGGGCTCGTTGCTAAATGCCATATTTTTTCTTGGTTTTATTTTTGAAAAATGGGATGTGAGTATCTTTTCATCCAGAGATACACACATACACAAACTACTGTCTCCCCCCACGTCTCTTGACCAGTCCAGGTTCACGGTATAGTCTAGTCTATACCTTATATCCTGTTTTATCCTCTCGCAAGCTGGTCACAGAATCACAGAATGGCCAGGGTTGGAAGGGACCTCTGGAGATCATCCAGTCCAACCCCCTGCCAGAGCAGGGTCACCCAGAGCAGGTGGCACAGGAACGCGTCCAGGTGGGTTTGGAATGTCTCCAGAGACGGAGACTCCACCACCTCTCTGGGCAGCCCGTGCCAGGGCTCTGCCACCCTCACAGGAAAGAAGTTCCTCCTCATGTTTAGGTGGAACTTCCAATGTTCAGGTTTGTGCCGTCACCTGCACTTTCCTAACTGGGGGCATCTTCCTTCAAGTGGGGACCTGGAATTGTTCTGAGCAGATGTAAACAAAGGACATGATGATGGAAAGAGCATACAGAAAATACATAAGTTGCAACTTCTGCAGTCATTTCACCTGCCGGTTGTTTTCATGTTTCTGTTGAATTATTTCCTTCTGCTGCCTGTTTGGGGAAAAATTGGCACCAGCTTCTGCTGCCCCCCTCATGCCTGTCCCCAGGCTGGTCCCAGTGCTGTCGGTCCAGCAGTCTGGGGGCACACAGTGAAGTGCATCAGGGAGCCGGTGTGATTGTAAAGTAAGTGATGCTGAGAGCAGCATCCACAGTTGCACAGCCCTGGCGGAGTTGATTGCAGCTTTCTGGTGATTTAATTTGCATATTTTCCTCCCAAGTGCGTGCTTATCAATCTCCTTCATCAGCATTTTCCAGATAAATCTCTCCTTAGCTCCCTTAGCCGGAACAGGATGGGGACAGTGCTTGTACATATTTCACTGTGATTTGTGTTCTCTGAAATGTAGTATTTTGACTGAAATTGTGCCTGCTTTAGACTGTCTCCTTTTAGAAAGACTTCTCATGTTTTGGTGTATGTTGAGGGAACTGTTATGGATAAAGCTTGGGTTTACCAGGAAACTAGTGTTGAATTATTATTGCAGCAGAACCACTGTCTTCTCTGGTATCTGTTGTGGTCCCTAAACACAACCTGCACATTGTTTGCCTTTTCCACTGCAGTTTTCAGTGAGCTGAGGCTCTAGAGTTTTTTCTACAATAATTCTCAAATCTTTTTCCTGGTCAATTGGCAAAAACAAGTTTTATTTTACATATTTTTTCTCTCGTCTGTCTTTTTTCTTTTTAATTTTGCTATAAGACTTATGCTTTATTTTTAATCGAAAACTTCATAATTGGTGCTGCTTTCTGTTAGGGCAGTCAGTAGAATAATCTTGGTTCATTGGTCTTTACCCACATTATTCTGCATCCCATTTTAACGTTATTTTCTAATGTGGAAGTCAGATCTGACAGCCAGACAGTCATGTCCAAGAGCCAACACTGATTTGTGTAGTTACTTATTAGCGTGGGTGTTCATCTGCAAAAAGGATCCTTTTAGTGATATTCCCTCTTTCCTGTCATTTAGCCATTACTTCTGGCGTTTTATGGTGGTACACAATGAGCACAGTGTATAGTCCAACACGCACGTGTGCATGTACATGTACCTGTCTTATTTTAGTCCTACAATACATCTTACCTGAGAGGATTGCACAAGTATAGCAGTCTTCTCCCTTCACAGGCTTTTTATGGGTAGGTTATGAAATACCCATTTTACGGGAAGGTAAAGAGAAACGTGAAGATATTCAAGGCAAAGGCTCAAAGGGGTCCAGACAACAGGGAACTGGAGCAGAACCAAAAAGCTTTGATTAGTTGTGTGGGTTCCTGATGGCATGACCAGAGAAGGTTGGATGCCTCTGGGTGTGGTTGGAGACATCAAAAAGCGAGCAGGGAGCTGCTGTGGGCTGTTCAAGAGGAAATCCTGTTGCCATTGATGTTTTGCTCTGAAGTAAACACCGGGAGGTTAGGGCTGAGGGCAAGGGCAGTGCAGAGAGGGAGAGGTACACAGGTGAGTGCAAAGGTTTCAGTTTGACTGTACTGGAGTGCTTAGATTTTGCAGCTTCAATATATATTGGTTATTTTTTTCACTTCTCCATTTTCACTTTATACTTTAATATACAATTAAAACAGGTTGAAATCATTGTAGCATTGTATCTTCTTTTTTTTTTTTAATGAAACATTTCTACTCACCTGATATCTGATTTTTATTGTCTCTGTTCCTACACTGGAATTCCAGGTTTTGAATCATTTAGTCTTCCAAAACCAAATTGCAGAGTTCTTGCTTTGCTTTTCCCCCGTACATTCACATCAAATGGGAATCTGATTCTTCCTCCCTTTGCATCGTAACAGTCTGCCAGCCTTTGTAACACTGCTGCATACTGATTACAGCATTTTCTGGACCCATCTGCATGGTCTCTGTCTGTTTGTCAAGTTTTCATAGTTAATTTAGACCAAGCTTTTAGTTATTCTGCTCAGAAATATTTTTGATTACCTGAGCATGTGAACTATTCTCACTATATACAGTGGATTTCAAGAGGAAAAAAAAATAAAAATCATAATCCAAATATCTCAACACACTTTTGTTGCTGTGTTTTTATTATTGGATATTTTTCTTTCTTCTGGACACAATTAATCGTTTCCTTTTGCTTCTTGCTCCACTTTTTGTTCCTATTTTCTAGTTCATATGGCTTGTAAATTGTTTTTAGCCTATCTTTAGTTCTGTCCCTAATTGTTTACTGAACATGATTGCCTCCTGTTATTGCTTCAAGATTCCAATTTTGACTGGAGTGATTGTATTCTCTCCCTCCTGCCCTTTAACACCTCCCAGTGCTATGGCAGCAGATTTTCCACACAAACACATTTTTTTCTCTTTTCAAAGCCTCTTTCCGGTGCACTCTAACATCAAACTCTGGTCACTGAATATCTAAAATCTGATTCTGTTATCTCCTTTCTTCCTGAACTGTCTTCATCCTCATGCTTCCCATACCCTAACTCCTCTGCTGCACAGCCTCTGCCATGCACTTCACCTGGACTCACAGCAAATGCTCTGAAGAGTCTCCAGTTCTCCAAAACTATATTGCTTGACTGTTTATCCTTGCCTCAACTTCTACTTCCATCAGGTGAACCACAGAAAGTATAAGATTGCTTTTTCTGAATTGACCATTAAGGCAAATTGATTACACAGTTAGCAAGCGTATTTCATACACTGATACATTTCTTAAAATATTCCTTAAGAAGCAGAGACTCCTCTGCATTACCACAACACCTATTGTTTTCCTGTAGAGAGTCCAAGAGTTGCTCCCAGTTCTCTATTGTCCATGTAAGATCAGTAAAATTGACTATAATAGGGGTTTTTTTTTATTATTTTCTGAGAATTTTCATTGCATTAAGTCCCATTTCTTTTATAGCTGCCAGGAAGAAAACGTTCTATAAATCTATTGATTTAGAAGGCAAGTACTACCTTCTCTTGTTTATTAATTACTTTTGAAAAGGGAAATAAATTCTCATTATTCACTGCTCCATTACCAAAGATTACCTTGGAAAGCATTACTCAAAATTTCCGGATTCAAAAATGCTAATGAGGAGAACTTCAAACAAATTTCTCACAAATTGTCCCATTAGAAAATTGGAGTAAGACTGCAGATTCAGTAAAAAAAAAAAAAAAAAAAGAAATTGCATGTAGTTGGTAGCTAAATATACTTGTAAACTTCATTTAGGAAGAGCACTTGCCAAGATAATAAAAAGACCTGAAGGAGGGGAACATGTGTCATTAGAGCTACAGCAACAAGGACCAAAAGGGGTGACCAAGAAATTAGAGATAAGCTTCAGCACTGCTGCTTGCGATGACGGAGTGACCATGGTGTGTGCGAGGAAAAGAGGGAGGCAGAAATATGGGTGCCAAGGAACCTTACTGCAGCTGTGCACGTAGATGGAAAAATCATTCCAGACCTTTTTCATTACAATCACTAAAGACTTTTCTCCCCCACACCCTGTCACTAGTGGTGTATTCTCCTCTTTCTATTGTTTTTCCACCTTGCCTGCCCCATGGGAAGAGACATGCTTTCTTTTTTGCTCAGCTGCTGATGTGGATATCTCCCCTCTGATGGGGATATCCTTGATGGGGATATATCCCCTCTACTGTTGGGGTTATACTGATTTCACAGGGTGATGTTCAGCTTATTGCATTTTGCAACATGCAAGACCACCTAGGGAGAATTTCCCTTTGAAAGGGTCATGCATCTTCTCAGTCTAACTTAAGATATGTCTGTTAAATGCACATTTAACCAAATTGACGGAAGTAGAAATTAGAAAGCCAAGGAGACGAAAGCAAAACGAATAACTACATCAACTGACTTCTCTAGGTATTCAAGTTTCCCCCCTCTTTCTGTGAGAGAGCTTGCCAGTACTGCTGCATGGCTCAGCTCAAATGAGAGTGCACGTTAAATTACAACATTTCACACTCACAAAGAGCACTCTGGAGCTGGAAATCATCAGTGGTCTCACTGTTTTGTTAACTGAAACTGCTAACTGAAGAACATGAGAGCCACCACCCTGTGTCAAACCACCGGGCTCACCAAGCCAAGATCCTGTCTCTAGAAGCAGGCAGTAACAGTCACCTAAAGACAACTATGAGAAACAGGACTGTATAGAGAGATTATTACCTTCCCAGCATCTGGCTGCCAGCACCTAGAATCTTCCAAAGGAAGATATTTTGCCCAAACTCTGCTCTCTGAGAACTATGTGAATTTCTCTGGTCTGTGTCTTAACACAGATGTGCTTTTTGCCCTACCACAACAGAGTTTTAAATTGTAACTGTATGTTACATGAATAAGTATTTCCTTTTGCTTGCTTTTAAATCATAGAATCATAGAATCACAGAATGGTTCAGGTTGGAAGGGACCTTAAAGATCATCTAGTTCCAACCCCCCTGCCCTGGGCAGGGACACCTCCCACTAGACCAGGCTGCTCAAAGCCCCATCCAGCCTGGCCTTGAACACCTCCAGGGATGGGGCATCCACAGCTTCTCTGGGCAACCTGTTCCAGTGCCTCACCACCCTCACAGGAAAGAATTTCGTCCTAATATCTAATCTAAATCCCCCCTCTTTCAATTTGAGGCCGTTACCCCATGTCCTATCATTATACTCCCTGATCGAGAGTCCCTCCCCATTTTTCCTGTAGGCCCACTTTAGGTACTGGAAGGTACCTAAATCTGATATCTCTTCTTGTCATTGGTCCCCCTCTCATTCCTCCATTAGAGGAAATAATCAAAAGTCATCATCCACTTATCCTTTCCCACATGATACCTGATTTTATTGATTTATATCAGTAGTCGGCATGATCCCTTTCCTTCCTGCTCTCGTTGCTTTCCACAGGCAGGACTCACTTTTTTCCTCAGACTATTTAACAGGTTACAATCACTGTGCTTAATCTTTAATTATCTTTACCTGTATTTATTTTGAAGTTAGCTTCTTCTGTACTGGATCTAAAGAGTGTGCATGCAATTTGAAAGCTAGCTTTTTGATCTTTCTAACGGTATCAGCTGAACTAGTGAAATAGACTATGAACCTTGCCACTCTCATGTCCTTAGACAAGCACTGCAACCCTTATTAGAGACCAGAGGATTAGCACACAGAAGGCATCATAAATGCTCTAATCACAGGAAGACCATCAGCCTCAATCCACACTCCAGCAGACAGCAGAGAGCATGAACCGCACAGAGCTCGGAGTGAATTTGCTGGTGTCTAATAAGTCATGAACTTCAAATGAAGATTTTCCCACCGCCAAGACATTAGGCAAACCCCTCTTCCATGAGGATTCCCTGGAGGGGGGCAATAAGGCAAGCTCACACAGCAGCAGCACAATGATTTTGTTGGAAAACAGACCTACCACAGGATGAAATCCCCAAGAAATTAAGCATTGTGAGCCCTGCTATTCGCAAAGACAAGTCTTGAAAATGCAGTGGGAAAGTTGTTAAATTTATAACCTCTCAAATTTTGGAATGTCCTGCTGGCTGGAAGAAAAAAAAAAAGGAAATGACCACAGAATTCTATCTTTGTCTACCTCAAATAGCTGTGGCTCCTATTCTTATGGTGTATCACAGCCCTACCTTTATCTCCCTCCAGGACATTTCTTTAAGGAAAGACCTTCCCACAATAGAAGAGTGAGGAGGCCCCACAATATATGAGTGAGGAGGTCCCACAGCAGAAGAGTGAGGAGGTCCCACCACAGAAGAGTGAGAAAATCCCACAACCCCATCACACATGATGACAAGGGAAGGGCTGGGAATTGAACTGGGTCCATCAAGCTCAAGTTCAACACTTTCCAAGATCAAATTAAAACAGAATACAATAACTTTTTGGAGAATTAAGTTGGCAAATGCATTGGGATTAGGGTTTTTTATTGTTGTGGGTTTTTTTTTCCCTCTTCTTCTTCTTCTTTTCTTTTTGTGTGCTTTTTAGCTGTATGCAGGATTGCTGCCTTTTTGTTGAAACCATTCCCAGAAAAATAATTCCAGAAAATATATGAGTGATGGTGATTTATAACAATGTGCTTTAAATTTGCCGCACTAATCAGCTAAAAGAGAAAATTTAGCATCTCTAGCATGTGCATAGTTTCAGGCATTTTGTGAACGTGTCATGGGATGGTCAAAAAATGTACAGACTTGTGTGCCAGCTTCTGGAATGCCTGTGTTGACTGATTTCCAAACATATAATAATGATATAAGAGAATACAGATTTCTGTTGTTGTGATCCTCATTTATGTCTTTGTCCAGCACAGTCTACCAAGGTAAGTACAAATATGTACTGAAATACTGTGTACATTCCCACATGGAAAGTAGAAGAATGGCATCTCTATGAGATGTCATCTCTTATCAGTCAAATACTGCAAAATCCTCTTCTGCCCTACCTCCGAAGGACACGAATAAGATTTAGCTGGATGTCACTGAGGGCCTCCACTATTTATCAGTACTCACAAAGGAGGGACACGTTATGGTAACATGTCTGAGAGAAAGCAGAATTTTTCAGAGGGAAATTAAGATGTTAAAAAGATGTGCTATTGCCCAAGATCAGCTAACAAGGTAATTTGTACTATTAAAAACTGTTAAGTACTGGGTCTCAAATGTGTTAGGCTCCATAATTCTGAGCAGCAAAGAAAACAGGAAAGCCCTTTGACAAACGTTTGTATGGCTTGCTAAGGATATGTAGGAGTAAGGAAGGTAGATAATGGAACTCCCACATGAAAGTTACAAGATAATACAGATCTCTAAGGGTAGCCTGGGGCCTGGTCTTAGAGGATGCAATATTCCTTCCCTTCCAGTCTCCCTCAGATGCTTCAAAAATGGCAGAGGACCCAGAATTAAGGCAAGAAAGAAAGCAGTAAAAATGACAGCAGTTTCAAGTGATTAGCTGCACAGAGGAGTTTAAGTGAACAGTAAATCCAAAATTGTTGCTGAGATTTTACAGTAATGAGAACAGAGTGTGCAAAAAAAGACCAAGATGATGAGAATAAAAAGTTATGGCATATTTCCTTCTTCGACCATAGCTAGCGGAAGCCAAATAACATTCCTGTTTAAAACATACTCTATTTTTATATTTGCATTGATTGACATGTTCACGATGCTAATGTGCCACGGTAGTCTCCATTACCTTAATCTTTATGCATTTAACAATGTCTTTATATTTATCCATTACAATTCCATTGTGAGGTAGAGTCAGTCTTACCTGATAGATATCCATGCTGGACAGACAACAAACTGCAGCACAATGGAGCAGACACCTAAATATCCACGGATGCTAGCATATTCATTATCCATTGAAATGGGGACCCAGCCCTAAATTAGATGCTTTTAGTAGAGGGAGAAAATTAAATCCAAGTCTCCAGTTTAGGGTGAGATTCATCTTGCCACATTCCAAATATCAGGCTGCCCACCTGAATGAGTTGTCTACAATCTCTCTATTGTCCAGGATAATTCAGCTATACATTGAAAAGACAAAGATCCTGGGATAGGCGTAATTGCTCTAAAATGATGCATTTCTAGAGAAATTTAGACAAGGTTTTTGGCGGGTTGAGAGTTCAAGGAGTTTAATCCTGACTTCATCCCAAAATGCTGATTTGTCAGCATCTGCTGCCAAGTCAGTTATTTTCAAGGACACAGCAGGGTCAGGCCAAATAATTTGTCTAGCGGCATCCAATAATTTCTGTTTCATGGTCAATAGCATTATTGTCACTTGGGTTTGGATGATATTTTGTCTCTTGACTGGTCATAGTGGTTTAGGTTCTGGTTTAATTTTAAGTACCTCAGGTTAACACTGGTGCTGTGATAAAGCCTTCATAGGTATTATCCAAGTCTATCTGCCTTGTGCGTTGCACTGCCGTATTTTTAATTTCTGTTATCACTTAGTTTCAGTTTTTCTCAACTGTTCATCTGGTAAACAGTTGTCCATTTCACTCAAGTGGAAGCTCTTTTCCAGTGATAAACTAAAGCTGTTTCTGCTTATCATCTAGTGCTGCTTCGGGTTTAGCCAACTACTTGCAGGTGCCTGTTAGGTATCTATATTATAGACAAGGATCTACCTGTGTGCTAGATATTTAAAAATAGAGACAGAGTCAATACATTCAACGAGACACAATTCAGGTGCCTAAGTGCAGGTATCAACACGATTTATGATATTGAAATCTGCCTGTCACAGGGTGTATGGGAGATCTCCACCTTTCTGGAGCAGCTGCTTGAGATCAGGTGGGATGGCCCAGAACATCTCAAATGGCACTAGGTGACTAAGTTACAGCAAATAAATTGAGGGTCGAGGTATCCAGGGTGTTATCTTGCTGTCAGGGTTTGGACTGGGCTTTGGGAGATGAATACCAACGCCATAGAGTGCATTGCCTTATCTCTGGAGAAAAGGGGTCAGACACCTTGTCTACATATAAATGCTGCATGTGAACACCTAACTTTGAGTATCTGAAATTCCCCTCTAGTTTCCAGAGTAACATGGGCTCTTTGGATTAAAGTAAAATAAAATAGTAATATGCAGCGTACCTTGTTAACTGCCTCAGACCTATAAACCTGCAAATGTGCATATTTCAACATAATAAGCATCTATATGATAACAGATGTAAATCTTGGAAGATCCTGTACTTTTGACTTCTAGAGGTAGCATGATCAGTAGGATGAAAAATCCCAAGCAGCGTTTTGCAGCACACCATTTTTGATAGCGTATGTTGGCCGAACATTTCCTGAGGGGAAAAAAACACAAACCAAAACCATACAGATTCTATCCATAGTTTGTTCTATTCAGCCAAGAGTTTATACTAGCCTTCAGGACCACAGATGATGTTTGTAAATTTTAATTGCTAGATCTCATTGGCCTGTTGTTTCATGTTGCCTTCTCTCTCATTAAACAGATGACCTTAATAATGGATCCTAAAAGTTAGCATACAATAGGTGTAATTAAGAGGCACTTCAGTAAATGTTTTGGTATTTTGTTGAATGAGAACCTTTTCTGGGTGCTAGGGAGAGGTGAGAAGGGTGACAAAGTGGATTAAATTGCATAGCTGGGAGCTTGTTCATTGGGAACACAACTTACCAGCACTCATTATGTTTTTATATCCATCAACTACTTCTGAAACCACTTGAGCTGATCTCACACCCTGGGACGGCTTATTGAGATAGTAGGTGATCTCAGAATATACATAGGCATATACAGAATCTTTTTGAATAAACCATTCAACACCAACTAACAGATCTGCCACGGGACCAGACTTTACATCAGAAACTATGAAACAGGGAATGCACATTTCTGTGAGTGTCGTTGGAAATCAGGATGCTAGGTTTAACCTTCAAAGACTCAGAAAGGTCAAGAATAGCTAATAAATCATCTCTTCTTCTGTCATGGCAAACTTGAAGGAGGAATCCAGGCTAGAACTTCCACAGTGTGAAAAAAATGGAGCAGATGACAGGTATTTTCTACAAGGTGTTTCAGCTAAAGTGGTTGCTTTTCCAGACTGCTTTTGTTAACCAGCTAGACGTCTCTTTCTTTTATTTTTCTTTTCTTTGATCTTTTAAGGCTGTGGAGGTTTTGTAGTACTTTGCTGATGTTATATTTTTTCATTTAGGGAGTAGATGCTCACAGCACAAGACAGATGCTGGTAATTTTAATCTCAGGTATTTGTATCAATGTTTTCCTCTGGCTGTGCAAAAGACTCCCCAGTGGTGCTGGGAAAACCCAGAGCTTGTCTCTATTGGAAGTAATTTGCCTTCGTTCCATCACTGGCTCCGTGCAGTTGTCGTGAGGAGCCCAGGATGAGCCAGTCACAGGACAGGGCTTTATCAGAAGCCACAAAGCAACAAACAGGTGTGACACAAAGCACAACGAAGCAGAGGAAGAGAAAGACCTCTCCCTGTACTCTGTTCTTCACTGAAACGCCTATCTCTGCTGCAAAGCTTGCTTCTTTAAGTAAACATATTGATTCTACATCACCTTGTCACCCCACCTGTCCCTCTTGATGTCTGGTCGTGTGCTTCATCCTTCCAAAATCCTACGTTGTGAGCCCTCTGGGGCAGCCACTGCCCTTGTCTCACTTGTTCGTAGAGAGACTTGCAGAGTGGGGCCTTAAAGCATGATACTAGTTTCTAGGTGCTAAAAGAATAATAATAAACAACATTAAAAGTTGTAGCAGCTGCAATAAAACATGCATTTATATGGGTTATCTTGATGCACAGCTAACAAATCATTTAAGCTTTTAAATATATATATATATAAATAAATAGCAACAACAAATAAGATGAAACTGCAGCTGGGAGAGAACTCTTATGGCTGTTAATTTATTTTTTTCCCCCACTTATCTTTCTCCTGCATAAGGGATAAGAATAGGTTTGCGTTGCAAATTCCAGGCAGTCGATCTCTCCTCAATGACAGTTTTGCTATAATTCTCCTAATTTCAAGCTCCTGCCTGAAAAGGTAACAGTAAATGGCATCTAGGCCATTTTTGCAGTCATCGGCAGCTGAGTCAGTTGATTCGTTTTCACAGATTTAAGTTGTTGCGTGCATAGTCAATCCCCTTGGAAAAGGCTGCTTCCCCATATCAAATGGCTTGTGCAGACACCAAATCCTGATTTTCAAATAAGCGTAAATGCTAAGATTTTAAGGGTCCATATCATCACTCCAGCCCAGTTCCCAGGAGGCTGTTATATGCCATTGACAAAATCCTCTTCAAGAGTTTTTCAGATGGTTCTTATACTAGAAATAGATAAACACACAAAAGAAAGATCTAGAATCATTCCTTCTTTGAAAATCCTGTGTATATTGGCCATCAAAAGCTTTTGAGCTAAGGAATGATTGCACTCAAAGGGCTGACCGGTGATAAGTAATAAAAGAAGTTCTGACTCACTGATTTGATATGGTAAACTACTGGCCAGCGTTAGTCATGTCAGTTCACACAATTTGTTCTTAGCTATTTTTATCAGTATTAGTCAACAGGAATTTCCTCTGCAAGAATCAACGAATACTAGTGTATAAAGCGTATTTACATTTTAAAGACTCTGTTGGGTCAACCTAGTATCATTATACATCTGTTGAGTTTGTTCAAATTCCAAAAATGGCAAGCAGACATTATGAAATCAGTATAAACCCTGAAAGAGCTGAGACTGTTTAGTCTAGAGACCAGAAGACTGAAGGAAGATAATCATCTCCAAATATGCAGAAGAGACCTTCAAAGGGAAAAGGAATAAAAAATTCTCTTTTCCCTCATTTAATAGAGAAAGTAGCAAAGGTTTCAGCTGCATCAGAGAGGTCTGGGTGAAACTTCTGGGAGAACTTTCTAACAGGAAAGCAAAACACAGGACTAGATTGCTTGGGAGGCTGTGGCATCTCCCCCGGAAAGGTTAACAGAAAGACCAAAACATGGACCAGGAAGGGCTTTCAAGGAATAATTTCCTGACACCCTTTTTTTTACATTATTTTCTATTAAGCTCTACTTTTTCTTTTTGTCCCGGGACAGAATTTCCATACTGTATTTCCCAGTACCCGTAATGCTGAGAAATTTGGGGTGGAATTTCTTTCATAGAAGTACATTTTTGCTAAACTTTTTTGCAGAGAGATGCTGTCATGAGACATAATCTGGACAAAAACAAAAATCAGCTTTTTGCTTGTAAACTGGTAACAGCCTATTTACAGAAATCACAGCAGTTCTGCTTTTAGGTATCTTGCAAATTGACCCAACAATACTCTCAATGATGAGTGCTGGGTAAGTTGCTGTATTTGTACCAAAGAGCAGAAAAATATAGCCATAGTTTTTATATGGCCTTTGTTTCTTCTGCTGCTGTTACTTCACGTAAGTTCATTAAAATTTTGAGCACCTTCTGTCTATCCTTTTTTTGGATGAAATTCAGGTGTAAGAGCTTAGAGAGAAAAGTGGTATAGAAGTGTTACAGGTAGCTGGACTTTATGATGTCCAGGATTTTCCTTGCTAGAATCATGGCCCTGCTGTTTACAATGGCAACCAGCTTCCCCGTGCTCCCGTTGTGATGTCCATAATGATGCCTGTTGACATTACATTGTTGGCAGACGCACTGCATGTGGGCAAGAGGTCCTGGCCCCTGGGAATGAAAACCACAGGAATGTATTTTTGTCAAGATATTTTATATACACTTAAAGCTCTAAACTCTCTGAAACCTCTTCTGCTATTCTCTAAATTTCAGGTACTCAGGTCTCTGCAAATAAGGGTGTTCTCACATGACAACCCTTTTAAAGTAAATTCACTTAAGTAGATTCATTTGCATTTTAAAGAAGGGTGTAGGAGGTTGTAATTAAAGAAGGAATTCTTAGTTAAATTTGTCCCTTCTCACAATGTCTTAATCATTTCTTCCTAATATCTGACTTCTGTGATCCCTTCTTCCCTTTGATTCGAAAATAAACAAAATCAGAAGCATTTGCTTGACCTGATAATTGTGCAGGTTAAACTGTGTGGCTTTATACCGAGAATACACCGAGAATAAAACAAACAAACAAAAAAGTTAAGTTACCAGCCTATCTCTTTATTGCTCTGTGCCTCTGTCTATCCTTTTACTTTTTCATCCCTGTTTAGCCATATTACGATGACCTTGCTTTGGGGGCTGTATTGTGTTACTGCTGCGTTATTGTGGCACTCTAACTCTGATTGTGGTGTCCAGGTAGATTACAAACCTGACTGGAAAAGTATTCAGATTTTCCTGGGAGGGAGTGATGATTAGAGGTAACAGCTATAAGTGAGAGGACAGGAAAAGAAGAAAAAAACCAAACAACTGAATATATGTAAAACCGGGAATCTTTTGATGAAAGCTTTAGGTTTCTTCTTGTAATATTTTTAATTAATCTAAAACCATCCTTCAAAATTAGACTTGAAAAGCTTATACTATAAGTTGGAAGTCACTCTGAAACAATAAGCTTAGCCTGTTTGGGAGTTATAAGTGTCATTAAGTGTGTGTTTCTTGATATCAAGGCTGGATTATGTGGAAAGCAATACTATGTGTATTGCTCATAGTAATACTGAGTGACAGTGTATTTCAGGCTATGAATTTTCTAACATTGCTGTGACATTCTTACCTTTATCCAACCCTATATGGGTTGGATAATTTATAGAAACAATTAAATATATTGTAACTAGTTCAAATATTCCGAATTTTAAATTATGAACTATCATCAAAAGACTAAGTACTTTCCTCTTAAGAAGAGAGTACTTTGCTTTATTCTGCAGTAAGTCATGCTTGGACTATTTGAATTATGTTGTGTTTAACAAGGTTCAGACAATTCATTTTCTCTCAAGATGGTGTGATGTATACAGTGTCATTTTTGGTTGTAATTCTCTTCCATAATTTTGCTCAGTAATTTTTTTTATTGGAATGTTCATTGAAAATGGAACCATTAAATGTAGTGTAAACATTTCTGAATTGAGATGTTAACATTTAAAAATTGCCTCATTTCTCTTTAATGTGTTTTGCTGTTTTTCTTGCCTAATTATCATTCTTTTCAATATTTATGTTAACATGACCTTTCTCTGACTGAATGGCTGTAACTGCTTCTCAAGTACTTATAGCATCATGATTTTTAAATTAAATTATGTTGTTGTGGAAGAGATTGCAATGCAGTTCACGGAATAGCAGAGAAAGGAGCAAGTTTCCGTTAGTCCCAGAATCTGAAAGTAGTAATAATGTTTATTGGTTCACTCTTCTGATCAATGCAACTGTACCAGCGGAAGTATGACTTTGTTTCTTGTTCATGATTAGAGACATTCCAGTAAATTTAATGCTGGTCAAAACTGTAAATTGACTAGCTGTGAAAGATTGTTTCATGTTGTAAAATGTTTACTACTTTTATTTATTATGCCTTCATCCTGCTGACAGAATTAAAGTTACACCACAGATTCTGTTTGCCCATGGGAGCAGATCACAGGAACATAGGCAGTAAGATTTGGCTCCACATCTTGAATTTTCAAGTCAATGTTAATCCACAGCCAAAACCTACTTTTTTGAAATCTGTGAGGTCTAAGGGTGCAGCATATGCAATAATAAGCAAATGCAGGATTTTCTTGTAAACACTGTGAGATGTTTACTTTGATTTTCTGCATATCTTTCAGAGTATATGTTAGGTTTGCCTAGAATTTAAGAGTAAGGACAAGATGATCGGCTCAATTTCACCATGAAAGCTTTTCTTGTATACACAGCTTCCCAAATGTTTTCTTCCTCCACCCAGAAAAGAAGACAACTATCCCCAGTCCTTCCACTCTTCTTCATTTGGAGATGACAGTGAGTGAGAACGTGAGGAGTTGAAGGACAGGAACGACATACATCAAGGGAGGAAAAGGGAAGAAAATAAACCTAAAAGAAAAATAAAATAAATGAGATCTAGATCTTTAAGATTGTAATTTAACTTCTTAAAATTGAAAGTTGTGAACAAAATTAAAGAGAAAGTAAGACTGAAGGAAAACAATGGGTGTTGAAAGACTGCCTAGGAAAAGGACATTAAAAAACAACAAAAGGAAATGACTTCTGAGGAACAGCAAAGGGAAAGTCAGGTAAACACAAACTGAAACAGTCACAGATTAACAAAAAATTTGATGTAGTCATATCATTTTTAAAATCTATTTGACATAAAAATGACAAATAAAAATGAAAGAGCTGGCAGCTAAGACAGTCAACAAGTTCAGACAACTTAGTCTATAGACATTCCACAGAACAAAGCCTAATCCAAAGAGACACTAAGACTGCTGCCAGCTCTTTTGTCCTCAAGGACTGGACAATTGTGTATGCTCTGAAGTTGTAATTTCTGCAGACTTTGCTTAGACTGAGTTTCCTGGTGGAATTGAGGATGAGGTTTTTTTTTCCCTGTGCACAGAAGACAAATACTTTCCTTCTGCTTGACTTTCTCTTAATTTTCGAGAGGTTCGTGAATAAAGAGACAACTGTTTGCAAAGATTCATGCATAAGCAAGAGGGGCCAGCATCCTGAGGCCAGTTGCCACAGATGAATGGTGTGCCTCACTGGATATTGCAGAATATCACACAAAAAAGGATAACATTGAGTGAATTTAGCCAGCAGGTCTCTCCCCAGCAGAAAAGGACCTGGGGCCTTGTATATGAGCCAGCAGTGTGCCCAGTCGGCCAAGAAGGCCAACAGCATCCTGGCCTGTATCAGGAATAGTGTGGCCAGCAGTACTATACTCCTATACTATACCCCCTGTACTCAGCACTGGTAAGGCCCCACCTCAAATATTGTGTCCAGTGTTGGGCACCTCAATACAGGAAAGACATTGAGGTGCTGGAGCACGCCCAGAGAAGGGCAACAAAGCTGGTGAGGGGTCTGGAGCACAAGCCTTCTGAGGAGCTGCTGAGAGACCTGGGGTTGTTCAGCCTTGGGAAAAGAATGCTGAGGGGACACCTTCTCGCTCTCTACAGGTCCCTGAAAGGAGGTTGTAGAGAGGTGGTGATTGGTCTCTTCTCCCAAGTAGCAAGTGATGGGATGAGAGGAAATGGCCTCAAGTTGCGCCAGGGCAGGTTGAATTGGATATTAGGAAAAAATGTCTTCAGCGAAAGGGTTGTCAAGCATTGTAACAGGCTGCCCAGGGAAGTGGTTGAGTTACCATCCCTGGAGGTATTTAAAAGATGTGTAGACATGGTGCTTAGGGACATGGTTTAGTGGTGGTTTTGTGAGTGTTAGGTTGATGGTTGGACTCAGTGACCTTAAAGGTCCCTTCCAACCTAGATGATTCTCTGATTCTATCTTGGGTCAATAGCGCTAATGCAGCTTCTCCACCCTTCCTTCCTGCTCTTCGAGCTTGGTCAGGTAAACAGTAAACACTCCTGCTTAGAGGATGCTCTAACGTCTGGCAAAGTGGGGGAGTTCAGTTCGGCACCCTTCATGCCGGTAGGTGAGCTGCTAGAGTTAAACAAAGCAGGGTCACTGCCAAGAGCTTTGGAAAAACAGCACAAAAATAGGGGAACGGAAAAAACAAAGAGGGAAAGAGAGAACGCAATCATCTTTTTTTATGGGAAAAGATGTCAAACTGTCATGTTAGTCTCTGCTGAGGCTCTGAGTGCTAACGGTTGCCAGGGTAACTGTTGTGCCAAGCCTCAGCACTTATGTATTTTTTCCATTGATAATTGCTAATGTGAACAAGTGCTGGCTTGCACTTTACATCTGCCTGGCTTGTAAGTCTACCTTAATTGGATGTGCCAAGATTGAGGAAAAAGTAATCTGCCCTTTCAAGACAAGTGACAGGTAGATGAAGTGTTGCTTAGGCCTTTACTATAACAATTTTGCTGACAAAATTACTATGAATTGTCTTCCCTCAGTGCACATATACTGCCTTTGTTTACAGAATCAAGAGTTTAAGCTTCAAGGTTCGTTATAGGAAATTATGCTATAAAGTTTTTTGGGAACATCTTGGTGCTGCCTGGTGAAATTCTACTTTTACCTCCAGAGTTCAGAGAGTTTCATTATATATGAAAACAGTCTTTCAAATTGCCGGAGAGAAATGAGGAAAAAAACAAAATTATTGATGTATAAAATCTTTTTTTTTTTAGTTTGTTTTTGAAAACAGTTAAATAAATGCTCCTAAGGAAAAACACTGGTGAATGAATAAAGAAGAGATTTTAAAAAATTCTTATGGTGATAGTTTGTTCCACAGTCTCAGAAGTGATGTGGGATTTGGACTAGACTGTTTTTGGGTGTCCCACTCAAAATATTTTGAAGACTGAAAGAGAACAACATCTCAAAATTTTATAAGAATTCCCCCTAAAAAATCAGGCTGAAAGACAAAGAAACCAGGGGCTCTTAATTGCTTAAGATTTTGTCCGGGCCCGTCACTTTCTTAATTAAATTATCTCCCTAAGTATTTTGGGCTGCCCTACAAAATTCTATTACGAGAGTCTAATTCACTACTAAGCTGTACAAGATTGCCCCAAAAGCTGTGCAGAAGTTATTATAGGGCCTTTTTTTGTTCTTTTTTTCTGGTCATAAGGAGATTACAGAGTTCCTATGCTTGGTTTTTATTTGCTTTTCAGAGTTGTGTCAAGCCTGGTCTGTTCCACTGCTGAGTGTATTCACTGTGTGTAACTCTGCATTTCTTTGATGTTGATTTCCCAGTGCTCTTAAATGAAGTTTCCTGAAACCAATATGCCAGAGCGAATTAATATATGAATAATACATAGTGCTTATTTTAGCACCTTTCATCAGAAGACCTCAAAGAAGGATAGCAGGGAGATTGCCTTATACTCATCTTACGAAGGAAGAAGCCGAGGTACAGCGATGTGCTCCTTGCCTAACTTCGCACCAGCAGGGAGGGCAGAAATAGGAGAAAACCATCCTACTGGACAAGAAGATTACCCTAGAAGCTAGACAGCATCAGATGTAGCAGTATTTCTGATTGCATAACCTGTCTTCATTTTGAGTAAAAGCAAAGGTTTCATATATTTCCATTTGCTCCTATGGGACTGATCGAGGATTAAAAGGTTGTAAATGTAAGGCAGAACAGTCTGGCCTGTACAACTCACCAAGCTGCTTGGCAAGATAGTAGTATTAAAAGTGAAATAAGTGAAATCAAAAGCCTATTCTGCTGCCCTCCATAAAGCCCTATGAATGCTAGATAGTGATTTCATGTCCAGAAACACAGTGGCTTCTCAGGAATGTTATTTTTGTTAAGATATTCAGACTAAGAGCATAAAAGAAGGAAGGAAGCTGCTGAAACTGCTCAGGAGAGCAGGGTATTTATAACACCTTATTGAGGATTCTTTTAATCCATGTTTTCAGTGGTAGTCATTTACTTATGTAATTCCCCCATGAGATAGATTTATGGGGCTAAATTCTGTCTTCACATTCCTGCCTGGTCACATCGTCATAGAGATGAGAGAATTCGGCAGTACACAGAAGTAAATGAGAGTAGCATGGGGTTCCCAGGGTTGATAAGCCCCAACCTGTAACGAAGCATTAGCCGGACAAGCATTTATTAGTAGCTGCTGCATGCAGAAGTGTGTGATTTCATGCTATTTGTTAGTAATGCTGATCAAGGTTTAGGAGTCTATCAAAGTTTACCAAGGTATTCCGTAGAGTTTTTCCCTATCATGCTTTCCAATATCATCAGAAAGAAATTTGATTCACTTTTCAGTGAAAAAATTGACCTAGATTTTCAGCTTCACCACTGAGATGCTTATAGAAGCATCTGTAATGGAGTTTATCCACTAATGATTGTGACTAAACTGGAGCAGCAAGAATATAATGCAGTGGAGAACTGCAATGCAATAGCAAATGTTGATCTGACTATGAAGAAAAATAAATTGCAAAAGAAAGTTTAGCAAACATATGATTTTAGTTTACAAAACAATCAGATAAAAAGTTATGATCTTTTTAAATCTGCATTATGTACAAAATCATATTGGATATTCTAGAGTGGTCCACTTTGATTTTATTTTATAGTCTATCAATCTGAAAACATCACAGCAGAGACAACAGAAAAATAGATGGTCTCAGCGTATGGTTTAGCAAGAGAAAATAGTTCCCTAGACATGGAAGATCAGTTCAAGTCTCCAAAGAGAATTCGGAAAAAAGAATTGCAAAGCAGACCAGGCAAATTTACTTCTTACAAGCACCATGGTTGCCTGCGGCTGGTATTTGCTATTTATCCAATATCACAATACAAAAAATGTCACCTTGAATGTCTTCCAGACTCCTCTTGTAGCTAGTTGGATGCATTTTCCTGTAGAGCTGAGGCTTATGGGGAAAGAACTTGAAGTGTTTTACAAAGTAATTTGCCCTGTAGTATCAAGCAAACTTGTCCGTATTTTTTGTTAGATAAAGGTTTCTGAGCATGAAGCCATGGTGGCATACCATATCATAGGGCAGCTGAGGAGAAGGTATGATTTTCCTCCTATTGACATACTAAGATAAGTCGTATGGTCAGGAAGGTTCATCAACCAGGGTTGCAACCAGGGTGAGCAACCTGGAGTAGACACTCCCTGCCTGCTGTGCAGTGCTGGAAATTCTGTTCTGCACCGAGATCTCATGGTGGGCACAGTTTGTTTGTAAATTAATCATAGGATTCAACTGTGTTGAAAAAGTGTGGTCTGGGAGTTATGGAAAGGGATCATCAAATGAAAACATCATGCATAGAGCATGAAGCATGATAAATTTGTTCTTTCCTTTTTCTCTCAAGTGTATGTTACAGGGCTCATGAGATCAGATGGGTATTGTGGTCTATGTTGAGTGAGCACCCTATGACCTCTGATTTGTAATACTCAGTATAAGGTAGAGCAATTGATAAATTTTCCTGTTGTGCAAAGGAAGTTAAAGAGACATCAGCAAAGACACTTCTTTATGGCCTACAAGAAGTTTACTTGGGGGAAAGGAGAGGAATGATCGAAGTCCAGTCTGCTTAGTCCGGTCTCACCATGATTTCCCTGGTAATTACTCCTCACTGTGTGATGAGAAGCCTCCCCAAGGACAAGACTACCCTAAGAGGGGGATCAGAATTAGAAACAGGAGGCTAGAATGAAGTCAGAGAGAGGATATAGGTGTTTGCCACTTTTCTGAGTAATTAAATTCAACACTGGATGTAGCCTTTTTTCCCTGTAAGGATAGGGTTGTTCCAGCATGCTTGTTCTTATGTATATAATGAATGCTTCATCTCCCCTTTAACTCTGATATACTGTGTGAATGCAAATTCTTGGAAGGACTATCTTGTGTTCCAGGGAGGACTCCACAGTTGCAGGTGAAAAAAGAGGTTTAAGCAGCATTTTTCAAAATTACTATATTTAGTTGTTTGGGTTTTTTCTCAGCTGCTCCGATATAAATTTTTTTTCTTGTTTTATTTTTTCATCTTTTCCTGCTCCAAACCTAGGTCAAGAATTAGATTTTTCTCTGAGTTAAAGAACAGAGTTCCCCCCTTGAAGTGCTTATCAATCACAAGTGCCCATTTAATCATTGCTAGGCTTTAGTGTTTTTTACTCATTAACGTTAAACTGGTGCACAGCCATGTAGTCCCTGCAGTGTGAGAAGCAACTAAGGTCAACTTTTAAGAGCAAGTCAAAAGAGAAAAACACTGTTAGAGTAGTAGAAATTAGAGCGAAGAAAATGTAATGGTAGAAATTAAAGAAGGAGGCCCCCCCCTTACATTTCATAAGTCATTTTCATCCAATTTTTTCATATTAGTGTAAGCTGGAGTAGTTTCACTGAAACCCATGATAAAAAAAATAATCTGTTTCCTTTAGGTACAGATTTCAGTTACAATGGCTTAACAAAATACATCTATCTCTTAGCTAAGCACCCATAATTGCCCGCATGTTCACCTGTAGCCATCCTGAATACAAAGTCAAGCTACTTCAGTTAGAGCATCTTCTCTCACATATGAAGTTTTACATTAACCTGCAAGGAGAGGAGAGGTGAAAATCATGCAAACAGTAATTCGTAGCAACTCAGCTGACAAGCTGTAACTCATTAAATCATTATAACTCTATCATCACATTCGTAAGTGTGTGTTCCTATCCTTGTTATTGTCTAGGATTTGCGTTAGGGCAAGATAAATAATACATTTTATTGAGATGGTTTTCTCGCTTACACATTTTCCTAAATGTTACATTGTATCTTTTCAGGTAATGAATAAAATAATAAAAGTCAGTAACCATGTAAATGCTGGTAGGAGGAAATTGGGGCCAAATACCCTCAAGAAAGAGTGTTTCTATGGGGATGCGTTGGTATGTAAAGTGTATTAGGACTATCTTAGCATGTGACTATATCAGTGTTCTTCTTTTTTTTTCGTCTACTCAGCCAATCCTGATATCCAGACTACTAATTTGAGGGAGAAGTAATCACTTGACGTAGTCATGATTCATGTATGTAGTGTAAATACAAAGAACTCAGCATAAAAACTTCAAATAAGTCAAAAAAAAGTCAAAAAAAATCAGATAAATGCATGAATTATAAGAAGGAAAAAAAAAATTGCAATGTTTCTGTAAAAAACTATTTTTCTAAACACATTTTCTCTTGTGGTTCATCTTTTTTACCTTCATCACCTTCCTACCGAAGGCAAAGGCAACACGTAGGCTTGCCCCTCTAAGTGTGAAGGACAATCCACAAAACTTCAGTGGCAAATATTGTCACTGTAAATTGCAGTTTGTGGTTTTTTTTCCAGGCAGTTTGTCATATTTTTCCCGCTGTCACTGCTGGGTTTCAATAGCCTGCTGCTTAAAGCGTAACAGCTGGGGAGCAGGGGCAGAACAAGCAGGAGCCAACTACTTGCAGAAGTCTCCTTCACCTGTGAATTTACTCTGTGTGACCTGCATTGCTATGACTGTGGTGACTGAGCTTAAACTACTGAGAAGGCTTGGTTGCTTTTAGATAAGCACTAAAGCTCAGGCTATGGGATGGTTAAGTTTGAGACCAAGTCCCAGATCAGATTTAAGTCAGAGGCACCAAAATCTCCTGCTTCAGCCTCAAATGGGAGCAGCATCTGGTGATCAAATGACGTACTATTATTTCTGAGACTTTTTAGGAAGCTAAGAGTTCTTGTGATTTTTACTCCACAAACAGCTAAAACTAAAGGACCAGGTTCTGCTCTGAGGATTTCCGGGAAAACAGCAAATAACCTTCTGATCCACAAAAGAAAAAAAAAATATTAAAAAACCATTGTGTTTAATGCAGTTAGCCAGAATATAGGAAGAACAGTTTAAAATAGGTGAGCTTGTAGGCAGGTGAGTTTGTTGTCCTCTTCACCTCTGTGTTCCTACAGCCAATAATTGATTACTCATTAATTTATGCCTGTTCAGTAGAAAAAGAAGCTGGAAGACTGTCATGTTCCACCCTCCTTTGCTCTCATACATACTACCAGAAAAATCTGGGAAAATGTTGTATCGATCCATTCATGTATCAAGACCATCTCCTGTGGTGGTTTAGCAGTTTGTGAAGATACCAGAAGAGTCCTGGCTTGAAATTAAATGTTTTGGCTTTACATTCCCACTCCATATCACCATCTTAATTATATATGTATGTTTCTATAACTATATGTATATATGTATATACACCTGTGTGTCTGTATGTTGAATGTTAAGTATCACATCCTTAAGTGGATGGAGTATCTTTCTTGGCCTGGTGGGAAATGGGATGGATAGAAAAGGCGAACCGTCATATTTTAAGATATATATCTTTATACCTGGACCAGATTTTTCCTTTGAGTGTATGTAACACTCATTCTATGTTTTGGCTAAGGAATAAAGGTCACAGAGCTTACTACAAGTGAATATATCCATCTGGTTTATAGCGTAATATACTATGTTTAAAAAAAAACATGTACTGAATTGTGTCATGTGAATAACAGGTCAGAAAATGTGCTTTATAAATCAAAGATGTAAAAAGATGGTGACTTTCTAAAAGAATCAGTGACACAAGAAGGGCCTTCAGTCCTGTCGCGTTGTCTTCTCAGTTTAATACTCATTAAATATTTCACGTAACTATGATCTCATAGCAAATAAAAAAAATCTATCTTGCCTTCCTCTGACACTGAACAGGACTTCAGTATTACTTTCTAATTCCAGTGCAGTACAAGAGAAACAAATTTTCTGAAATTGCAGATGTTTTTCCAATTTCTNTTTTTTTTTTTTTTTTTGTAGGTTGTATATGTTCCTTTGCTTTGAAACACGAGATATTCTGTGCTTCTGGGACATTGGTGAAAAGCAGTAATTAAGGTAAGAAAGAGATAACTTCAAATTTTGTACAATTTCATAGTCTTTCAGCCTCTCAAGGCTCAAGAAGTGGTGCCTGAAATTCTCTTTCTGTACTTATTTATATTTCATTTAGAAACGCAATTTAGTTTGTTGCATTTTTATTGCATAAAGATTTTGTTGTTACAGCACCTTATTTAGCTAAAAAAGCACCTATGGGCTTTTTTTGGTATGTTGTTAGAGATGCCATCACAGATTTAAATTTACCAGCCTGAGGGAAGAGATTGCCTTTCTATAGAAAACAATTCATTTTGTAAAGAAAATCACCCTGCAGGAATTTTAAGGCCTGAGGATCTAAATCTGGATTTTGAACACTCTATAGTTGGCATAAAATTTGAAAAACAGTTATATAAGCTAGGACCCTTAATTCCCACTCAAAGAAAATAAGATTTACGGGATTTACAAGCTTTTGATCCCTCCATCCCTCCAACAACTAATTTCAGGATTGATGTCTGGGTTGCATTGTTTTCCACTGAGGTGCATTTTCTTGTATATCTCGGGTTTGAATAGGTAATGTTCAGGTATTGAGATAAAATTATACACTTCTTTCTGGAGGCAGGGAATCACAAACATAAAGTTGCAGCATTTTAAAGCAGTGGAATGTACAAATACTAGCAAAACCCAGCGGGAGCGGATCTGGCTGTTTCTTGTAAGCGCTTCTGTGAATCCTTGCTATAAGTAGCATTGTGAATCAAATCAGATGATTAAATCTAAGATAAATGCAGGATTGATGGGAGTCCAGTACTCAGAAACAAACGGATTTACCAACCTCTTAACGCTTTTTGTGGTGGGATTACCACCAGCGTGTACAACATGGAGTTAGTCTAGCAGCCCACTCGGTCTTCGGTGTAACTCATCACATCTGGAGCCTGCAGTGCACTGGTACGAGAAAAAAGATGTAGGAGTGTTGGTTTTCTTTATATCAGTCACTGACTGATCAGAAAACCAGCTGATTATGAAGCAGTTATTACACAATTGAAACACTTTTCACATGTCCCAAATAAACTTTTTAAGGATTACACCTAAATATGCATACACGCAATAACAAAAGATCAGCGGTACTTCCTGAGCAAAATACATATACGGAGATACATAAAATGTGACCAAATCTTTACAGATTATTTCCTTCACACAAAAGATTTGTCTGCTTTCAAGTGAATCTTGTAGATTTAATCTTTTTCCAGCTGAATTAATGAGTTGCGTTTTGCTTGCGGCTGTTGTCGGAGATTGCCTTTCCCGGGTGTTGTTGGCATAGTTATCATTATTATATTCATCAAAGTCCAGTCACAAGTTCATTAAGAGTTTGGCTGCAGAGTAAAGCAATGAAGCTTTTGTGAAAGTTTGGTCAAGAAGTCTGTCATCATTGTTCAATTATGATCTGTAATGAAGCTATCTAAGGTTACGTATGTGTAAATAAGTTCAAATATGAGCAATACTGCGCACCCTCTATACAGTCTCTAGGTTGCAATCTGTATTAATAGGATGGTAGAACACATTCTTTACAGAAAGTTGCAGATGATAATTTCTTTTTCCTTATTTAATTGCAAATTACATCCTCAGTAGTGCAATAGCTAGAAATGCCCTGGTCATGCCCTTTTAAATTCCTCCGAGAACAGCCAAAAACCTTCAGCAAAGAGCATGTTGTATCCTAAAAATACTCCAAAAAATCAAGCAATATTTCCTGAGTTAAACCAAAACTGCTGTTTCTTTGCCCACTATCATCAAGAATCCATTTTTGCTGCTATATTATGTTATTGTGTTTAATTGTGTTGGTCACATTTCATTATCTCTTGAAGTATAAGTTAACTTGATTGATGCAATTTGACGGAGTATATCCAAGATATAACCCAAGCATCCCAATAGCTGTTAGCAGATGCTGAGAATCTTTTGCTCTTCCTCTGTACTTCACAGCATATGCCTACATTTGAGGTGAGTTTTCTATATTCCTGTGTGAGAAAACAAACTGCCATTCCCTATTGAACTAAATCAACAGCTTCTGAATTATCAGTTCTTAGCAGCATTGTGCTATCTGGTAATTTACATGTGACGTGGGAAACTGGAAATGGGTTTTTGAGTGTAAACGTATCAAAGCATCATTCTGCCTGATTTTTGTTCATTATATAATATCTACATCAATTTACTAGCAACTTATTGGACTTATATTACTAAAATTAAGATTTAAATCCACTTTTTCTAACACATACCAGTATTTTTTTCAAGTAACATTCAAGTAACTTCTGTCTGTTTCTGAAGCAAGAAGTTTGAGTGGCAAACTCTTACTATTATGAAAGAGGGAAAAGGCTAAGTTTGCAAGCTCATATTTAGCAGGACCTAGAATGATACCTCCTGGAAGTACAAGAATAGAACAAAATGTGCTTTTAATTATAGGAAAAGAATTGGAACGATTTCAGTTTTGCAAAAACAAAATCCTCCTTTTTTGCCGGCTGAGCTAGTGAAACATCAGAGATTTATAAGACGCTGCTTTCAAAGAGTGGTTAGAAACCAATCTCTGTGAAATGGATGTAACCTCTGAGGTTTAAGCATAGTCCCTGCCTGCCCACCTGAAATAGCATACAGCAGAATCGTACAAACTGTGGCTGATTATTTTCTTAAACCCAGAGCTTAAGTTAGACCTTTCTTAAGAAATAAATTGCTGCTGAATATGGAACAGAATCAGAGCTATGTAACTAAAATAACATATGATTCCCAAAATAAAAACCATTTCAGACTTTAAACAAAACCTTATTTTACTCTGGTAGGGACTATTTAGAGGCTTTTCAGTGATTAGAAGGCATTCAGCCACAAATGGAAGGAATGTATTCAAACCTCAACATGTTTTATTGCCAGGCTTCCAGAGACCCTGAATCCCAGCTGTAACTGTGAATGATGGCACTTTGATTTTTGTTAGAGGCAAGGCAGGAGAACACAGCCTTTGACATATGGACCCGACTCAGATGTCACTAAATGCAGTATACATGTAAACGTACAACCCGATTTTTATTTTTAGTTTTTTTAAAAAGTTGAATCATCAAACGAAGCCTAATTGCAGTATTATACATCCAGGTTGTTTGAAACTGTTTGACGGAAGATGTAAGTGACTTTATTGGTGCTCCTGCTGAAGAAAGGAACAAGAATCTGTTTATCCTCTTCCCTTTTTTTAAGACAACAACAACAACAACAAAACCCCAAACAAAATAAAACAAACAAAAGGGAGAAAAAGAACAACACCAAACATGTTTTCCTTTCGAACAGAAGCAAACAGTTTTGCATGTAACTGTTAGAGATGGGTATTTTAATGAAGCTATAGATAGTATATGTCATTCAGGTACTGTCAGAGGAACAGAAGTGTCCTCATCTGGGAATGCATTCTTTGAATATATCTGTCACTGGAAGCCATCTGGTCCAGTACAAAACAAACCACGTTGCACTTCAGAGATATCTATTCGTAGTTCTTCCTGAGAACGTAGCTGTTGACAGAATGGGACAATAAGAAGGGGGAAAGGAACCTATTGGCTGCACAGATTATTCAAGGATAACTTTCTCCAACAGTGATCTCCTGTAGTTCTGAGTTAAATCGCCCTAAAACACAGCCTGTTTGATATTGGCCCCAGTAACAACAAAAGCCAAGTCTTCACAATGTCTTCTGACTTTGTCTATGTTATATCTAAGCCATAAAGCAAGAAAAGAACTTGCCTTAGTGTATATTAACTATCCAACACAGTCTTGCTAGCTGTATAATAAGCTATGCTTCTGCAATCATTATCAAGTAAATGTTGTTCTCATGTTCATATTATTTAGGATCATGTTATGGATTTCACTTGTCAGATGCAAGGAGCCTCCCCCGAGTGTACTCCCCATGTTAGGGCCAAAAACATTTTTGGTCATTGCGCCCTGTGAAATTAAGCAGCTGCTTTTTCAAAGCTTTTCCAAAGGCTAATCATGACCCAAAGGGAATGGGCAGGATACAAGAGTCATGGTCCTTCCCACACTAGTGGTGGTGACTGTGCACACTGATAACATCATGATGACCTGGCAAGGAAAAAGATGGAACCGTTATCCATGAGAAAGTACACTTCATTTGAAAGCCAGAGGCTTAGAAAAATCATGCTTATTTTGGCTTCAAAATAATTTTAGACATTAAGAGGGGGAATAGAATTTTCTGGGAATTATGATGTATACAATACTGAATTAAATAGAAATGAAACAAGTACTTTAGGCAAAAGAAGCCATTTTGACTGAAGTTGAGGTGCTTTCGGCATTCTTTCTGTAACAACAACATCATTATTTTTTTCTTTATTTCTAGTCAGAATTAAGAAAAATATATCAAATGTCTTCGAGCAGGATTTACTTTGCATTCAACTCTGTTCAACAATGGCTTTACCAATAGAGCTGAAAGTTCAGATTTCCTTCTTCTATGTTGTTCAGAAGTGATTCTCTAGTCAGTTAAAGAGGCATCAGGATGCCTGAGAAGATGACCAGTCTTAGAGGACCAGCTTTTGTGTGACTGGAAGCCAGACTTAGTCCAATCAGTTAATGAGCTTGCACAAAGAAGCTGATTTCCTTGGGCTCTTTCTGAAGTGACCAGAGAGAGAGTTTAGGCCTTCAGTGTGCTAAAATATTTGACTCTATGCAGGACAGCCATTTCAGAAAAACATCGAGGCAGACGATCAAGCCAAGCCCTTGTTCAGCAATCCTTCAAGCACATTGCAAAGGAATAAAACATCTTTAAGTTTCCTGCTGAACAAGGAGGGACTGGTGAGTTACAACGTGGGGGATGGCAGCCAACCTCCATATAGGATAAGTAAAGGGTTCAGGGATTTATGATGGTTTTTTTGCTATATTTTGTGGGGTTTTTTTCTTCTTTTTTGTTTTTTAATTTGGTGGCTATTATCAGAAATGATGGTTTCAGCTATGGCAGAGCAATGAACTAACTACAGGGCTTTAAAAACAGAACTAAAACAAGACATTGCCCCAGAAAAACAGCATTGTTTATTGGTGGCGTGATAAAATCAGAGAGCATGTCATAGCAACGAGCAGATCACCAATCCAGCTGCCTGGTTTGTTTATCAGCCTCACTGTAGCAGGTCTATCATTATTTCCTCCACTGCTAAACATCTACATCATGATTTTCTGACAGTATGTAGAATTGGACTTGGTGACCCAGTTAGGCCTTTCTAGCTTCCTACATGCATTATACAACAGTAACATTATAAATAATATATTTATTTTAAAAACTTAATTATGATAATTGGTATTTTGTACCAGATACCTCTCAGCTAATATACCAAATCACAGTATATCTACAGCGTCATTGTTTCCCTTGCATTTTATATGAAATTCTGCATAGATAAGAGATGTATGATTATATTATACGAAGATGTACTATATTCTCATTTCTTCCATTGTTGTATTTGTAATTCAAAAGCCTTCTTAGTGTACTTTCCAAGGGAATTTTTGTTGTGCTTTCTTTTCATAATCTTTTTTCATACCCTGTTTAATTCTAATGATAGCTTTAGTCATAATTTTCTATACTTAAGTAGACACAGAGAATGGCAGTATCAGATCAGTATCTGGAACAAAATTCATTCTGTGTGTGCCCACCAAGAAAAAAAAAAAAGAAAAGACAAAAAAAAGGAGACCGAGTGAGAAACAGCTGAAGAAAACAGCTCTTTTGCAACATTTGTACTTTCTCAAGTCCATAAATTTCACAAAATAAGGTATTCTGTGACAGATCCTGAGGTTAAGATGTAAAAAACAGATTTTTCTAGTGCTTATACATCCCCTATTCCTGACAAGAATCTGTGTATTTTCATGATGTGGTTTTATTGTATGATTGCCAAGGAATGCTGGTATTTTCATGGTGTGGTTGGTAAATTAGTGTTATGCTAGAGTTAGCCAGGATAACTGAGTGTTTAACTACTAGGACATCATTGAGCAGTGGGGCAAATAGTATCAATTCTTGCTTCTGAATACCAGCAGCATAATAGTCCAACAGATATTTAACGGATATTGTTACTTCTTCTTGGCAAATGAAGCCCTGTTTGATAGAATTTCATTTTTGGTAAAAAGTTATAAGAACGTACTGAATCTTCTGCTATGAAAGAGAAAATGCTTAAAGGCTGCTAATGCCATTACTGCCTGATAGAAAATCAAATTTCTGAGGCCTGTTTATTTTCTCGTGTCTGTGTGATGTGACAGGAGAAGGCGATGACTGCAGTTAAAGGGAAACATCAGTTACAGTGCTGTTCAAAAATATAGTTTGTTCAGCAATAATGTCTTATCTGTCTGCTTTTTCCTTTCTTCAAAGGGCAGCTTCTTCGTGAGTTTCTGATTTTCAGATTTCTTTATTCTTTAAAATACTTACATGATGGCAAAGAGGACCTATAACTTCACTCTGATGGAGTGTTTCAGGGGGCCTTACTTACTCCAAAGCAAGCTATTCCAAAGCTATCTTCAAGATAGCTAAAAGTACAAGCTCAGCTGGATAGTGGGCTCAAACATTTAAAACAATGCTGGGTTTGCACTGAATTCCTGTGAAAATTTTAGATGGAAACCCTGGGTACAATAATTAAAGATGCATAGGATTCTCCACTGGGCTTTCTCCCCCACTTTTTTTTGTTTTTAATTTTTTGTGGAGTATTACTATCAAAACCTCATGATGTCAATACCTTGCCAAAGCTGCTGGCTCAACCTGCACCATGAGTTCCCCTGTGCACCGGTGCCTGATGCACTGTTCCTTGGCACCCACCGGATTCTCATCGCTGCTGCAGATGCACTTAGTGTTCAAGCAAAAATCCCACAATTTGCAAATCTGAGCTTCTATTAAATGCTGGTCTAAATGATTTACACAGATGACTCAATCCATTTGAGTAAGCTGGTGCTTAATTTGAGAGAATTTTTTTTTTTTTTTTTACTCTTCTAAAAAGGTTTCAGGATGTAGTAATTGTATTATCTGATGTGTAAATTTCCTATACAAATACCTGCTTAAGCTATTCACTCTTACTGTGGCATCTTCAGTTTCTATCAAAGAATTGTTTCCTTAATTATAATTAAATAAGATTACACAACACACACTGTTTGCTTTGTGTCCCAGAACATGGAATTTCTTTATCATAACCCTCCACACACATTTGCAGTGTAAATACATTGTACTGTAATATATGCTATATATTATATATATAATAGCAGTTCTTGTCAGGGAAGAAGTAGGACACCCTGATAGATGTAATAGTCATGTATTTGGGCTGGCCAAATCACACTCTATCAAGCAACTTTCAGGCAGTGTTGGGAAATTAGCACAGCTAAGGATGATTCCCAGTATGCAGTTTGGATGCAGGAGGCTAATTAGGTTTAATGACAACGCAGCAGGTTGTTTCGTGCTAGCTGGCCTCTACCCGAGGATAGTGCTGGGCACGTTCAGGTTATACATGGCCCTGGTGCTCATGCTTGCTTGTTGCTGCATTGACACATACCTGAGACCTTTGGGGCTAACCAGCACATGCCCTCAGATGTCTGTGTTACGATTTCTCTAATTAACCTGTGCCCTGAAGGTAGAGGCACAACACCGTTACCTTCTCAACACCCTGGAAAATTGCTTTGTCAGCTGTTTTGGAAGGAGCCCAGGTTTTGGACTCACCAAAGCCGTGGCAAAAGATTTCCTCGCTGTGATCAGAATCAGCTCTATTGCTTCACAGAAGTGAAAAGAATATCTAGCCCAAAACATTCAATACACAACTAGTTGCATGAATAAAATATTAATTAGCACTAAAACTTCTCCTTAGCTGCTCCAGCATTTCACCACGCTTCTGAAGCCACCTTGTAGGTTTTGTTATTTGCTCAAGGGACAGCATATTCTGAAGAGTTCTTCTCTCCTTTCCCTTTTCCCTGAGATGACTATTACATCTATCAAGAAAAATTGCTTAGAAGAGTTTATTGCCTCCGTAGTACAAGATACTTCCATCTCGTGATGCAGCTGTCCATCATTCTCTGTACCTGGGTGTCAGGAGATCACATGAGACGGTGGATGACTCTGTCACTTCCACTACTTCTCTAAAATTACTTGATTATTATTTCTATTGTGTATTTAATTACATTTCATTAGAATATTTTTGCCTTTAGGTTTCAGTCTTCCTTCTTTTGCTTACAGCTTTATCAGCCCAAGTGATATGTATTTTTTATGAGCTATGTGTTATGAGAAATAATGCATAATTTATAAAGCAAAGCCTTTTAGGATTCATGTTTAACTTGCTACAACTTTTGTATGCAGTCTACATATAACATGAAAATAAAGTTAAATGTTCTTCTGAGGAGGAAATTGAAAAAAAATATACACTCCCTATTTCATAATTTGGAGGAACTTTGTCACAAAAATAAATGCAATATGATGTCAAAATTTGTATAATTAACTCATTCATAAGTTACTGTATAAATCTAGTTTAGCAATCCACCGCAAAGCAAAACCACTGTGCAATTATGCTGCAGTTACAAGTTAATTACATAGATATTACAGCATCTGCATTTTACTTATACGGTCTTTTTCCAAATTACAGTAATTAACCTTGCAGCTTCTAAGTTTTACCTTGCATAACAATAAAGCACATGACCTGGTTAAGTGCAATTTTTCTGCTCTTATGTTTACTTCATATAAAAATCTTGCATAAAATACTGACATAGCATCATTTCACTAACTAATTTAAATTGAGAATCCCTTAAAGACAATAGCTATATTCTGTAATAGTATGTTTATATTTTATAAACAATATCTGTATGAAAATAAATGAATAACTACATATACATGTATATTTATTTCTATAATTACAGTTTGGCTATAAAATACTAAGAAGTGGGGGTCAGTCTCTTCTGCTAAGTAACAGGACAAGGATAGGACAAGAGGAAATGGCCTCAAGCTGTGCCCAGGGGAGGTTTAGATTGGATATTAGGAAAAATTTTTACACTGCAAGGGTTATCAATCATTGGAAAAGGCTGCCCAGGGAAGTGGTTGAGGCACCATCCTGGAGGTTTTTAAAAGATGGGTAGACATAGTGCTTAGAGATATGGTTTAGTGATGGGCTTTGTCAGAGTTAGGTTGATGGTTGGACTTGATGATCTGAAAGGTGCCTTCCAACCTAGGCAATTCTGTGATTCTATGATTCTATATCATTTATCATCTGGGGTTAAGAAGCTCTCTGGTACAGTATTCTAGACTTTTTCTCCTTTCTGAATAAAAACTAAGGTTTACTTTCACCTTTCCTAGCTTGAGAAACCTAAGGTGGGATGAATTCCATTTCCTTGCTTCATTTTCTGTAGAGGGAACAACTTGACTAGGTTAAACTAGCTCATACCTCTCAGGGGTGGTTTTCCTGGTGCTTGCTGACTTCCAAAGCTGATGTGTGCCAGAAGCCAGTTATTTCCCTCTGCATCAGCCTCTGTGCTCTTCTTTCCCATGGCCATTGGCACCTGAGCCGTGATCCAAGCAGTCTAACATGCCTGTACAAGAAATACGTATGTATAAGGGTTGTACAGGCTTTTTTATTATCAGTGCATATTATCTATATCTTGGGATTTTATACTGACGATGTAATAACAGAATCTATATATTTATTACTTTGCCAATGATATGAAGCATTACCCTTTATTCAAAAAGACATGTTTAAACTTGTTCTGAAGCTTTATTTTTTTTTTTGTTTCCTGATCTATAAGCACAAGGTAAAGTGAAGTCCACGTCCTATTTTTAGAAAGGTTCATCCTTATTTTTCCTGTTATTATTCCAGAAATGTGCTAAGTGCTGTACATAAAACAGAGTATAAGCCTTGTCTGGAAAGTGTTTATAGCCTAAACCAGAGATTATAGGTACCTCAAACGAAATACGTGCATAGGAGAGGAGTAGGAAGAAGTGAAGTAATCCTGGTTAACGTTAATCATTATTTTCAGAATGACCTTCACCTAAGTCTTATCTTTATTATTATCAAAATCAGACTTTCAGTAGATATTTTAAAGTCCTGTTTTTTGCTTTACTGTCATGGATTTTCTCTTTCTAGAAGCAGTTTAAGACATCTTTGTTAAGCATCTGTTATATTGGACTCCAGCAGAACGACACTATATCTCTTAAAAGTGTGTGTGGGGGGGGTGGAGTGGAAAGGGAAATGATGCAAGAGGTTTTAAACCTGGATGCTGCCAGGAGGATCTGAAAGTCTAATCATGACATGCTCTACAACCTTTCATTTTATGAGCCTATTCGTTCACATCTAACCAATGATGCAATTTTAAATAATCAGATTAAGACATTTTACCTCAGGAACGGGCAGTAATTCAAAGAATTACAGACACAGTAATACCGGCAGCAATACCTGGTGATTTCCTGTTCCCCGTTATAACAGACTTCAATTTAAAGTTGGCATGTTTATCATAAAAAGGGAAATAAAAAAACCCCAAACTGATATGTGTGTTTCACATCCTTATATCTATAGCACTACCAAGAAAACAAAAAAAGAAACTATAGCACAAAAGAGAAAACAACGTTATGAAGATGAGGAAGAGAACTCCATTATGTATTTGTATTAGAGGAGCAGATGAGTAGATTCATTACATTTTTTTAGGTGGCTGTATATGCTACGGTTTTCTCGATGCCCATCATGTCATACCAGAATAATGTCATACCAGAAGCGAATGTTTGTTCTTAAACCTTCATTCACCCATATCAATAAACCTGAGAAAGAGTTTTCCTGTAGAGAGAAGTACGCTACAGCATAAATGGCTTTATGTGTTTTGTTTTTTTTTTTCTTCCTCCTGGAGTTTTGATTTAATAGATATGTCTTTTTCTTCTATGGTAAGCATATGGGATCTGACTAAAAATATTGTTATTTCTCTGTGCCCTGGAAATGCCAATGAATATCCCCCTCATACATTACAAACATTTGGAATGATTATATTCATTACAGTACACACATAAGTTTGAATTCATATAACTAAACTGGTGATAGAGCCTTTTAAATACATCAAAACTGTGTTTGTGTTAGGAAGGAAGAGGGACTGTTTAACTGACACAAAAAATATCTTGGTATAAATTGCTCATTAACAAATTTAAGCTGGTAATTAAAAGATGATGTCTAGCCTTTAGAAGGGTGAGGTTCCGGAGCTGTTGTGTCATGACTGAGCGAAATTAAATCAAGTTCAATATATTTCTAAAAGACATCAAAAAAAGGTTCTGTTTTTGATAGTGGGAGGGTGAAGTCAGTGAGCCAGAAGTTGTCCTCTTCCGTAACTCAGAAAGGTCAAAAGGGACAACCTTTTGCATTAGAAGCAAATTGCTAGGATTCAGGAAAATAACTAACGGTCTAACTCTGATTACAGAAAAAAGTTAGTAAAAATGGTTTATGAGAAACAAGCTGAGCACATCTAAACTTGCCAGCTGAAGTAAATAGATTGATGGAAGAGTAAAAGACGCAAATGCAGAAACAATCTCTTGAGCACCATATGAGTATAAAGTTTCATCTTTATCAATTTTTTCCCAGATAAATTCCCTGAAGTTTCGTGTTTCATTAGCATTTTATGACTAACCTACCTCTTAAGTATATGATACAAACACATTAACACTCCTCTCTTGTTTTGCTTACACACAGGTTGTTTTAGAAACAGTTACAGCCTGAGTCAAAGACCTCTGAAATAAAAGGACAAACTTTCATTGCTTTCACTGAGCTTTGGCAAAAAATCCCTCGCTGTGGTTCCTGTTCTGGCACCATAAGATGGATAGTGGACTGATAGATATTTTCATTTTAACAGGGCTAGTTTTTAGTGAGCTTGCTGTAATCTGAAGTCAGCTTTTGTATGCATCTTTACACCCACACTTGCATGTTTCCTATAGACTTAAACAATTGAAAGGTATAATTAGGGAATCTCACTAAGACAGCCTGCAGTTCTGATATCCTCATCTTCTTATGCAGTATAACTGGAAGGAATGAATATAGAAAAATGTCACCATTTTATCATATCTATCACTGACATAGCCAAATGTATCAGATCCCTGTAAATTTAGCCATCAGTGTGCACACGGTAAATTGTTTCTATTAATAGACCATTGAGCATTTCCTCTAAGTATTCCTGGAAAAGATTTCCTAGCTGTAGGTTTTGAATTAATCAATCAGCTTTTGTTTTTATAGCGTCATTCTGGAAAATCCACTCATAGCACTTTCAGTAATAGAGATGAGAAAAACGAATCCATACTCTCCATTTAAGATTAAAACATCTATCTTCTTGACTACATTCATTGAAGACATTTCAGCTGTGCAAGTTCCAACAGTTTATACCTTTAGGAACCCTTTAACTTCAAAACTAACAAATATACATAGGAAGCAATAAAAGTATCCTGGTCACAAAGAAGCATATAGAGCCAGCCGGACTTTTGATTTGACCCTATAAATCAATTTCATCATTTGGGAAAAGTAGAAAATATTTTAAAGTAATTTCTGCAGGCCACAGTGTGGCTGCTGAAGGGCAGCTGTGGGATTACTCACAGTTACTTATAGATGTCTGCAGCTGAGCCAGGCTCTTTTCAGGGTCATGAAAACAAATAGGGTCTCTTATGGCTCAGGTCAGTTTACCTGTTCTGGATGCGATGAGTCATGCTCGTCAAGTGCCTGTTTCTCTCTCTTAATCATAAAAGGTGTTGAGCATGATTAGCCCTGTTCAGATACCTATGGAGACCTCTCCTGTTCACCAAATGAGTTTTGGAATGAACTACAGCCCAACATGATAGCGAAACTTCAGTTAAATAGCCAAATAGAAGGCAAATCTAATAAGCAACCCAGCAAATCCCACCTCAGACCTACGCAGCAAGACATGAGGGACAGGAGTTCACATATTTTAATAGTGGTGTATAACGCTATAAGAGTTTTGGAAGAAAATAATGCCATGAAATGGTGAAGTAGTAGCTGTATTCACCAACTTATGTAAGATTTTGTCATCAATACAAATATTATTTTCATCTTAATATATGAATATAAAAGCTGGAAACTTACCCAAAGTGCCAGCTTACAGACAGGTGCCTAAATGCACTCAAAAGCTAGTTCCTTAGTAAAATGAGGCGCTGAATGGTTTGAATGTAGACTGCATGCCAGGTTTCCTCAGATGGTTCATTGACCCCTATTCCTGCAAGTCATCCAGGGAAAATGATATTAGCACTTTGGGCATGTGTTGAGAGCAGAGCTAGAGCACCTGCCAAAGCACGTATACAACTGGGCAGCTGAAGAAATATTGAGAAGGACCAAACCAAAGAATTTCTCATTTGAGCAATGCTCACAGAGAACAAAATTTTGGGATACAACTTGGAGTTCAAAACCTTGAAGAATGGGAGGGGAAGGTTTCTTCTTCCATATAAAGTGAATTTCCTGCTTCTGTTCATCTCGCTGCCTCCCTGGATGTTTTGCAAAATTTGCTCCTGTCCTGAACTGTGTCTCATTTCTCATCCAGGCACCTTTGACCTGTGTTGTGTTGGCTCATTTGTATTTTATTTTGTGAGCCTTCCAATTACCTTGTGCCAATTCATTTTGGGGGAGGGGGGGTTTGATCCATCTGCCTTATATCCATGTGTTAGCACATCTACAGAGGATATTTCAGTAGCATCATACGTGTCCTACATTTGTTTTTGCAGGGAGAGTGTTATCTTGTCCTACAGAATAAGTGCTTCTATTCTGAATGTATTTGAAAAGTATTTTTATTAGTGAAAAAATCAGAGAGTGACAAGGTCACTTATCTCTTGCTGTCAGGATGCATCTAGGCTTTTATTTGCACATTTGCTGACAGGCTCTTTCTTCCTTTGGCAGGCTTAAAACTTATCCCTTTCATCTGTTCTCAAGGTAAATGGAAGTCTTATATGTAAACAAGGGTCTGTTGAAACAGGCCTTCACTCACACCATGCTCTCCTGACCCAAGTTTGCTCATTCGGTAACAGTGGGATTCCAGTCATGTAACTGTACCTAAAAATTAATCATCTAATGCTATCAGTTAAGCCACCTATGCTCTTTTAGCAACCTGGGGATTTTCAGACTGTGAAAGGGGCCTTCCTTTCTTCTTTGTGAAACGTGGCACATACCCAAGGTGGACATGTCTCTGTAATATTTTCTTTCCTGGCTTAGCTGGAGGACATGGCCTCAAGTTGCACCAGGGGAGGTTTAGATTGGATATCAGGAAAAATTTTTACACTGCAAGGGTTATTAAGCATTGGAACAGGCTGCCCAGGGAAGTTGTTGAGGCACCATCCCTGGAGGTTTTTAAAAGATGGGTAGACATAGTGCTTAGAGATATGGTTTAGTGGTGGGTTTTGTCAGTGTTGGATTAATGGTTGGACTCGAAGATCCATACGGTCCCTTCCAACCTAGGCAATTCTGTGATTCTATGATTCTATGACATCAATGACACAGCAATTGGAAACTGTTAACTCACTCTGCTGCACGCTCTCCCCAGAACCTTAACAACCAAGGTTCCAGCCCTAAGAGGAGAGACTAAGCTCTTTCCTGTCTCTTCTGGAGGAGTCTGGCCATCACAGAGATTGCCAGTCCCAAATTCCTACCTTTCTCACTTCCTCCAACCCACCTCATCATTTCCCTGAGACCATGGCTTTAACTGCAGCAGCAAGCAAGAAACATGAGGGGCTGCTGGCAGGGGTGGGAAAGAAGATCGTAGTATGAGCAAAGCTCATCCTAGGTCAGTCAGAGAGCCAGCAAACTCTTTGCATGGTGACAGTAAGAATTACATTGAGGACTCCTATAAAGGCTAAAGTAATGGCTCGACCCAGGAAAATAAAGCCTTCAGAGCTCCATAAACTGAAATGTTTGCTTTCAATCACTCATACGCGCATTCGGAAACTCAACGTTACATGGAAAACACAGATTGCAAAGTTGCAAAGATGTCAGTATTTTTAGTATGTGTGCAGTAAACCACCAGAAAACCACACAGATTTAAGTAAACTGCAGTTATCTCTGTCACAATGAAGAAAGAAGCTACTTATTTTTGACCAATGCTAAAGGTATGACAGCATTAGCATGTAGCAAAGTATCTTGTCATCGTAAGTACTTTTTATTGACAAGAGGGAATTTCAGGTTAATTACCTGATTTCTCAAAGCTCTTAGCTATTCACTTTCCAGCCAGTAAGTATTGAACGTTTAGTGATCTCTGATTTCTTACAGACTTGTCTTGCCATTCAGGTTGCTAGCCACTTACCGACGATTGTCCTGGGAACGTCCCAACTTCCAACACAGCAGTGTGTTTTCTACTGCTTAAGGTTGTCAATAAATTTAACAGCTCTAGCAAGAAAAACACATCCTTGTTTGCCAGGCACAGGAAACACAAGGATGTCGTCAGATTGCCACTGTGGGATTTAATGGGTCAGATTGCCCTGAACATTCGCTAGAATTTCATACTTCTAGCCTTCACCTTATAGAAGGCTCATTAGTGAAATGCTGCATATACCTCAAGGGAATTTTAGTGTTTGAGGAGACAATATTCTTATAGGATACCAGAGAGATTTGCACAGGAAGCTAAAAGACTTCAGAGGCAGCATAAACGTTGCTTAGATGCTGTGCTTTAATTATTTGCCTTTGATGAAGATTTTTGCTTCAGTTCTTTAACAGCTTTTCCACATATATTGTAAAGACAGCTCTAGCTCTTGGGTAATCCTTACTGGTGCAGGGAATAGTTTTATAAAAAATATAGGGGCACACACATACGGTTCTATACATGCACCTTCCATTCCTCCTACAGCTTAAGGTAAGAGAAATGATCAGGGGAAAAAACCCAGTTTCCAGGAGAGCCCAATCCTGGTCTTCTCCAGGAGAAACTGTTCAGCCCTGACGCTATTACCTTTGTGGCTTGGGATAGCTTCATTCTCCATGAGGAGCGTTTGCACAGTCAAAGTTGTAGATACTTTGCCCTCTTTCCCATGGGCGATTTTGCTGCCCAAGGGGAACTTGTAGCCTGGTTTCCAATGACTGAAATAAATCAAGGCCAGAATTTTTAACTATTTAAGCCAATTGCTGCTTATCTTTCCACAGAGTGCTACAAGCAGCAACTGCAGTATTCGGTGTAGCATATAAACAATGTTCAAAGACTGATTAATAAATAAAATTGATTTAATAAGAAAGAGAAGGAGGAGACTAAGGAGGATAGAGAGTAAAATAACGAGCATGAGAGGGAACTCTGTGCTCAGTCTATTGGGATTCATCACTGGCTCCTGTAGGGTTGATTTAGTTATCTTCAGACTTTTCCCATTTATCCAGTTATCTGTAATCCCACCGAACAACAGAGAAGCTCTTTTTCCAAATTGTACGTGATGACTTTTGAGGAGAGAATTTAAAATTCATTATGGGTGTAAAAACAAATCAAGCTGACAGAATGCTCAAATATACTGTGCAGCCTGGGTTTATAATTGAAAAACCCTCTGCTGCATGAAATGAGTGAAATAGAGCAGATGAACTAGCAGACAAGCAGGAGATCAGAATTAAACAAATTTGTGTAAATAAATCCCACTTACTTATCAGATACCAGGAATTCATTTTCTCTGTATTTGGCCTTTCTGTCAGGAAATGTGAGCAAATATTGGTTGGAAGTGGAGGGCAGAGGGCATCCAGATTGCTTCCTGTTATTTATTTATTTTGTTTCACTTAAACAGGCCTCTGTTAAGTTCTGGGATGCAAAGGAAGAATGAAAGGACATGTCTGATCATGATTCATAATGCTGCGGGCTCAGTTCTCCTTTGGGATGTTCCAAGTCCACTACTTGGAGCTGAATTTAATTCTCAGATGGGCATCACCTGATGCAAAGCAGATGTCTGGCTTTGCCTAAGCATCACTATGAACAGCACCAGGGGGTTTTGGTTGGGAAAGTATTTACCTGGACATTTAACACTAGCTATATATCTAATCTTAACATGGTTTAGCAAAAAATACAAATACTAGCTTAGTTTTGATCTTATGCTTAAAGGTACAATTTCTTCTGCTGAGCAGTTATGTATTAAAGATTTAGATTGTTGCCTCTTTAACAAGATCTCTGAAATGATTGGAGTGAATTGTTCCCCATGCCCCCCAAAACCTCCTTGATAATAAATGCTATGATAATAAAGAGTTGCGCTGGCCAAACTGGGTGATAATCCTTGGTATTTATGTATGTCACAGGGGCAATGTCTAGGAAGAAGGCTTGATTGGTAGCAGGAAGCCAGCTTTAGTGTTGAGGCAGTGGTCTGTGTAATTGTGAGCCATTTCTCACTGAATTTGATGAGACTTCACACGGAGTAACAATCAGGCCATGCCAATCTGCTATGACCAAGGAGCCAATAGCTACAGGTTAGTCCCACTATACATGGCACCTATTCCAGCCCTTCCATCCTGTTGGTGGCACAATTGAACTCATATTGCCCTGGGGTCAATTGTTAAAATAAAGAAAGGAACGTGTTGGTTTTGGTTTTTTCTTTCATATTTTTTTTTTCTCCCATAATCATTTCACCCAGATACTTTTCCAGGGGTCCAACTAATTTATCATTTTTGCTTACAACATCTACCAATTTCTAGAGCAATGGGGGTCAAATGAATTTTATAAGCTTGGCAACATACTATCAGATGAGACAAGTCTGGAAGGTGGTTAAAAATATAAAATAAATCTAATTAGAGCCTGTTTCTGAGCTCTTGGACTCAATGTAGGAAAAGCAGTTGTGAGGAAAACAGGACATGAACATTTATGTCTGTCTGCTGAAAGATGTTATTTCAGAAGAAAAATTGACATTAAAAAGTGGATAAGCCTTCAAATAATAGAGGGGTTTATTTGCCTTTTTGGAATTGAAGATACACCAAATGCTGTGCAGTGGAGACTTTTATTTTGTGGTGTTTATCCATCAGTAGTAGCTGTGACATTGATGTCTCAATGCCAGCAGTAATCACATATAATTTTTTTCATTTGCCTGAGTCGTCTTGCCAGGAAGATGACGAAAGTAAGTACTAGTGCTTATGTTACTAACCTGTAATCATTCAACACTGACCATTTTACAAATAGAAATACTAGCTACCAGTGGCCAGCAGACTCAAAATTTACTTCCAGTTTCATGGAGTATCACATCTATGAGGTGTGGAAAAACCTTAGCTTCAGCTTGGATAAACATCCGAAAGTTCAAAGGTATATCCAGACCTAAAGAGTCTGCAAAACAAACCAGAAGCTTGGTTATTTCTGGTGCCTTCGTTAGCAACTGGAAAAAAAAAGTTGAAATTAATCTTACAAAATAATTTGAAATCTTTGTACCTTTTTGTCCTGAAATTTGCGTAAGGTTTTCAAAGAGAAAGTTTTCATAGCCATGAATCTTTATATCAATCCAAATTTGAAAGCGTATGCAGGGACACAATGCATCTTGTACTTCTACACTGAATTCCTCAAATGATACCAGTACAGTGATCAGTACTAAGCTCAGAGAGGGTTCAAAGCTTTCTGCTATTAAAGGGCAACATTCTAACTGAGGTTAGAAATGGATTTTGAGGGGTGGAGGAGGGGGGGAGAAATGTTTACATCTTGCTAAATTTGGTATTATTTTCCTGCTTGTAAAAGGCTTGTTTAATAACCTGGGTAAATGCAATTTTTCTCTGTAGATTCGCTATCACTCAACTAATCTAAGCACAAGATGGGACCTGAGGAAGTTCCACATCATCATTAACTTTGACTCCCTGGGTGCCTTCCCTAGTTCATCTCTCTACCCAACTTTCCCAAATTATCTGTTTGGGAAATTACTTAATTGCTCATCTCCCAAGAGTTCTGTGAGAACCATTTAATTAGTCTGTAAGGTGCTCTTGAAACTATCCATTTATTTCATTTTATTTATATTATGTCTGATTAATAAGTGCTCGAGGTGCAAACTCTGTTCAAAGTCATTGGATTTATCTTTTTTCTTTCTTCTTTCTTACTTTTTTTTCTTTTTTTCCCCTTCCAGCAGGCTGGGAGAAAAGGGAGGCAGTGACTAAAGAGCTCAGACTTCGGATGTAGCACCTTTCAATACTTGTCAGTGCCTGCTTTAACTCCCCAGTCAACCATTCCCTTGACTAAGTGACAGAAAAGGTCTATTTCCCAGTTCCAGAGCTAGATGATGATGATGGTAATTTCATTATATTTTCTCCATTAGTTTCAACTTATCCTTTTAATTAAAATGTAAAGGAATGACAGATCCCCCTTGCTCGCTCTAAGTCTTTACTGAAAGTTCAACATCCCAAGTGGGACTTGAACTCACATTATCACAGAGCAAAAGTTCAAAGCACTAAAATGGGAAACATTAATGTGTCAAGCAAGTAAGCTAGCACTTACCAGGATCAATTTTCCACTTAGGCAGCCTTTGCCCAATTGTGCTAACTCCCACTGAATCTATACCCACTAATGGATCAAAGCTGAGAGGCTAGGAATTCTGAAGTCATCAATTCCCAAAGCTCATTAATATTACAATTGCACCCACTAGCATTGCTATGAGAGGGAGATCTTTACAGGTTTGTTTTAATAAAGTTGGGTTTGGTTTTTCTTCTTTTTGTGGGGGGAGGATTTTTGATGCAATATGAATGTCTACCATCTCAATAATTTAAATTGACTTGCAGATTGGCTGATTATTATTTATTCAATAAATTTTCTTGGGTGATCAATTAAATACTAAGTTACTATAGCATTAATAAAAACAAGGACAAGAAAGCGTGAGATTCCATACTGAAAAGACTTTTTCTCATTGGCATATGTTCTACTTGTCTGGGACTATAACTCTGTGGATGAAGGAGACCATCACAACTCAGTCATTAATTTGTCTTTCTGCTCCCACATAGATAAGCAAAATCTTCAGAACATATGAACGCATGACATTACGGCTTCCGCTTGTTCTTTTAAAACTGATATTAACATTAGAAATATAGAAAACCACTTTCAACGTATAGCATGAGGACAATGAAAAAATAACACTGAATTTGTCAAGGTATTTGAAAAAAAAAAGATATTTGAAGATCCTTTTCAATTTTTCTTCTCTTTCTTGCTTCTCATTGCTTGGTTTTAAGAGGTGAGCCTAATGGATATTCCCTCAGTTAAACCACTGTAATGTCCTCAGCCTTAAAATTCCTGCATTGATGCAATTAAGTTGGAACAAAATCAACAGTTCAGTGGAGGTACAACAATATTAACAGCAGATTTCTAGATAAGGACTGTAAATTTTGCTGCTGCAACTATCCTCTTCAGTTGTCTACCACTAACTGAAGTGCTGCAATGTGGAGACCAGTATATTGCAAGAGCATCTTTCACATTTTGATGTTATCTGGTAGCTCAACTGACTCTACAGCATGACTTAGAAACGATGGTGTGTAAACTATACAACCTACGTTGCACAGTAAAAAAAAGGTAATTTTGCTATTGATAAGGAGTCCTTTAAAGGTTTGGTTAAAAAAAAGGTCTATTTTTTTAACAGATTTTCTTAGCCTTGAGACAAAATTTTCTGTCGGGTGAAAAATCAGTTATTCCAGGAAGAAATCTACACATGAAACACATCTAGTTTTGCAATAGGTTCACACTTCCAGCCTGTGAAATGCACTAAACCTCAAATTACAAAGTAGTTAACTTTCAAATACTGGATACTGAAGGAAATTCTGCAGCAAAGCTTCTTTTTTTTTTTAAAAATACCAGATTCACATTGTTACACATTATAAAATGCATAGCCTTGCCGTGGAAAATAGGAAGAGCTTGAAAAATACTTGTAAGAAACTCTCTGAGGAGAACTGCATTGCTTAATGTATCTTTGGAAATAACATGGATTACACCGCAAACGTCAGGAAACCACATTGTTGTTCCTCCGTGCTGCATGGGTGTACAGGGGAAACAGTATGATTTAATTATTCCCACAATAATTTAAAAAACCCTGATAGGTGTAATGTTGATGCACTGTAAACGACTGACAAAATAATAGAAGCAAAGATTTGATCTGCATGCATTACAATGCCTATCTCTCTATATAATAATTCACAACATTCAGAGGTTAACTAAAGAGAAATGAACATCTTTCTGTTGTCAAGGTTGACTTGGTTTCTCATTATGAGCCATATTCTAACAATCACACAAATATAATCGGTTGTAGGGGAAGCCGGTAGTGATCAGTACATTTAAGTTGCCTAAGACATTTCATTATGAGGTATTTCAGTGACTTTTTTCCCTCTGAGAAGCAGTAAGACCACTGTCAATTAACTGTCACGTAGATATTTTTTGCATGAGCACAGGGGGACCCCGTCTCATTTAGTGAATTGAGACACAGAATTAGTTTGCAAGGGCAATCATTGATAGTTGCTCAGTATTGCAGCCTTAGTAACATTTTTGTAACCTTGTTTATTTTCCCCTTAGATAACATTTAATACACACCATTCTAATACCTGTTATCTGATTATATAAAAAAGACAGAGTAGATTTTTTTTTCCCCTTTAAACCCCAAAAGCTGCCTCTTTTTTCTGATACTAGTCATTGTTCTTACATTTTGGTGTTCTTTGAAAACCATGTAATAAAAAATGTCAATGGGAATTTAAATCACAAAATCCATAAAGTTCTCTCTGACAAGTCAAACTAAGAGTCTAGTGGTGGTTGTGCCTACATGTGGCATTAGTTTCTCTGCAGCAGATGTTGGAATGACAATTGGTAAATATCAGAATTCTATCTAAATCGTCTCTATATGGCCTTAACTTGATTTTCAGTGGTGATGAGGGAAATTGCAGGCAAAATACACTCAAGATAAACCAGGATGAAGTCTATCTCCCTGGCAGTCAGGGTTGTGCTCTTCACATGCCAAGCAGGATCTTATAATTTCCTCTTCAAGAATATTTGCTCTATATAGGGGTGGACTGAGTCAATACTGCCAGCTGGATGGTTAATTTGAAGGAATTGGAGGAAAGGAGCACTGAAATACATCCAAACCCACAAATGACTTCCCTTGGTGTGCCATGGAAAGAAAGGCACGATTCACCCCAATTCACCCTTGTCAGACAATCAGACCTGCAGAACAGGACTCTTACCTGGGTCATCTAATGATCAATAAATGCCCTCAATATGTACAGCAGCATTTTGGATGGATGGTTTGGATTATGTGACCTTTTTGCATTTTCTTAAGGAACTCACACAAAAATAAAAGTTCAATGTTGTTATGAAGCAGAATCAGATGCTTATGTATGAAAAAAACCCAATTTGTATGCATATCTTAAATTTTATTCCACTCTATCACCTAGTAATTTTTTTTATTTTCCATTTTCTGACAACGTACCAATAGAACTAGCTTGTTACAGGCAAAGAGGTCTGTCACCCTCAAGCGAGACAGATTTGATCTCTCTTTTTGTTTCAAGGAATGTCCTGGAGATAATCATCATAAAATTAAAGACAGTACAGGGGTGTGTGTATGTGGAGTGGGGATGGTGGTAGAACCCAATTTAAAAAAAATATCTGTAGGTTTTTAACGGTAAAATATTCCTGTAACATATAGTACAAAGCTTACAGTGCAATCATAGAAAGATGTGGAAACTGATGTAGAAGGGGTCTTGGATTCATGGATGCTGTATTGTCTGGCCTTATCACTAGTTATTGTATATTTATATGCAACTTTACTGACATCCCAAAACACTTATCCGTATGCAAATAGAGAGTATAAAAGTCCATACCTGAAAAGTTGTCTTAAAGTTTGAATAAGTCGTTTCCGACGGAGCTTCTGAATGTCACTACTCCCTTTACTGCACTTATCTAATGAATATATGACAATTATAATGAAGTATATTCAAGCAGTCTTAGGATTAAACATGTCCAATCCTTTAAAAAAAAAAAGAGATGGCATCAAGAATATTCCATTTCTAGTCACTGTGGAAACCTAAGAAAATGAGTGTCATTTTAAACACCCAAAACATCTTCAAAAAAAAAAAAAATCACACTTATTCTATTAATTGACAATTGAACCTGAGAAAGTCAGTGCCAAGGCAATAGGCCTCAGACTAAAATGGAAATGGCTGTCACCTGTAAATATTTTATCCTAAGTACAGATTCCTCTAATGGGCCTTTTCTCTTACACCCTGCTGTTAACCGCAGAGCTGTGACTGTCAGCGGAGTTGTACCAATGTCAAATTAAGCTCAGCAACTATCAGATACTGTATTGCGATAGGAAAACAGTTTCAATTAAAATTAAAAACTTGAGTCCCTAGACAGTAAGTTGAGCCTATGTGTGAAAGTCAGGTGACCTTTTTTTTCTTTTTTTTTTTCTCTTGAAAACAATGTCAAAAGCATGATACTAAATCCAAGTATTACCATGTACTAAATCCATGGTACTTATCCCAGACGTGTTTTTTCTTTGCCAGCCCCTACAATACATTACGACCCCAATCCCGCCCAATCATGGGTCCGAATATGAGACACCCATCTAGAAATTTTACTATCACAGGCAGTATATACTGAGGGAAACAAACAATCCCATGGTTTGTGGAGCCTGTGGTGCCTAGGAGAAGTTTCATCTCTACCTACAGAGGTTTTCAGAGTAGGTGCTGAAGTCTGAATGAACTGTCTTCAGCCCTCTGTACAGGGAAAATTAATCACTGCAGGGCACCATTCGTTTGATCTATTTTAGATGTCGAGAAATGAACCATGACCCAAAATTGTCCATTTCTCTTCAGTGACTATAAAAGGACCCATGGGTGGCTAGCTCAGATGTCGGAATCTCCATTGTAAATGCTTGAGTTAGGTCAGATGGCTCTTATCATGGTCTTCATAAATTTCACAACATGTGGAACTAGGTTTTATTGAATTACTACAAACTAACTAAATACAAAAATGCTTATCAAAAATCTGGATTTCAATAGATTTCATGGTTGGTTTTTTTTTTTTTTTGTAAGGAAAGCTTTCCATAACTATGGATTGCTATTAGCAAACTATGAAAAACTGTTACAATTTGTGTTAATATTAAAAATATTTACCATTCAGGCGGTGGATATGTTTCAAACAAAATTACTTGCACATTTCCATCACTGTTGAAAGAGAAAGCCCAGTAGGGATCAGTCTAACTCTTTATTGATATCACGGTACTTTAGCAACCTCCCCGGTGTCCTCCCTTTTCATTTATGTAGTGCCTGCCTCTAGTGTCTTTCTACAATTTTGTCACTACATTTTTTCGCTCCTGTTGTTTCCAGTGCTCTTTGCATCACACTCTGCTTTTCCATCCATTTGCAAACCACATCTGAAAATGTTTCCTCTTCGCTGGTTATCTCTTGCCCTTTTGCTCTCTCTTTTCAATTGCTATTATTTGGATCTCTAAGGTGTATATTACAACTTCAAAAAGCCTTTCAAGACACAGTTTGAAAAATATTCTACAACATGAAACATAATGACAGTACTGCATAGTATTACCTTTAATAATTAATTTGCATGTAGTTCTGGGCTTTCTGGATTTTTCCAAGACTGGCAGAACAATATCGGGTTCAAGTTGTTCACTGATTATTTTTCTCATAGCAATAGAAAAAGGATTCATAGGAGACAGACAATCTCAGTTTTCTAGTCATGTTTCACAATTTAACATTTAATACCTTTCAAGAGACGAAAGGTTTCCTTTTTACTTAAGCAAAGGTAAGCAGTTTCTCTTGATGGTGTTAGATACGAGGATAATAAAGCCAGCCAAATTGCTTAGCTATTGAACAAATTAAGTCATGTGCCTTGGTCAGATAGTTGGTGTGATAAAGTAACACTCAAAGGAAAGGAGGGCATGTAGCAATGTAAAAGCTCAACTGATTTTTCGAGATGCAGTGGTTTATGACCAAACTGGGAGATTAACACAGATCTAACACAAACCTAAACTAGGCATCCTCACCTGCCTCTGTTTTTATCTTGTTTATCTGTAGATTTAAATCCCATACAAGTAGTCAGCCTTAGTCTGACATAGGCAGACGTTTACACACTACATAAATGAATGCCCTAGGAGGCTTCCAAGAGTTTTTAGACCACGCATGGACCTAGATGGAAAGCTGACCCAAGCCACTGTAGCAAGAGGTGGATGAAATAATTGAGGTATAGGGCATCTGAGTACAGACAGCACTTTAAGAATCTCACTATATTACTGCCAGAAACAGACTCACTCAGCACTATGTCACCTCTACGTACACCCATTGCCATTTCACATGTCTTTGAAGGACTTCAGAGAAGGTCTGAGGAGCCAGTGAAGCCCTAAGAGGCACCTTAAAGGGAGAAACCACAGCTGTGTGCCATGCCGAGATGCAGGACAGTAGGAAATGCAGGGTCTCTCAAAAGGGTACAGGGGACAACACATGGGATGTATAATGTCTTTTCTATCCATAGATACGTAGTTCAATCCAAGTACATCTAAAATGACATTATCTTACATATCACCTCTGTGCTAGATTATTGCTTTCTGTCAGTATCTAAAGCATACAACTGAGCTAAGTTTAAAGTGATTGGCAGAGCTTTGCTACACCCTCCTTCAGCAAATGCATTACACGGTTTGTGTGCAGCTTAAAGGCGGTCAGCAGCAGAAAGGACTGGCTGTGTCCTTGTTAGAAAAAACCTGCAAAACAGTGATGGTGGAATAACAGGGAATGAAAACGAGTCTGGTTTGTTGTTGGGTTTTTCCCCTCAAAAGTCCTGGGGAAAACGTATTTAACATTTCTTTTGCAACGTTCTTTTTATGTGTTCTCAATTTGTAAAATCTATCTCTAGCAAATAAGCGAAAGCAAATAAATGAAAAGGAGGAGGAAGGAGAGTGAAATCTGGTAATGCAAAGAAAGCAGAGTATGATAATCGACAGAAGTACTAGACATAGGTAGAAAAAAATCATATTTTTTGGATCTCTTCAAAATTGTTGAACGCACTTTGAAATCACCACAATAGCTCAAAATGATTTAAGGGAGACTTGACAGACAGTCACGCAAACATGTAGACATACAGATGAGCACACATAGGCACATACATATCCCATTAGGATTGAAGAAGCTTATGGAACCGGGCTAAAAATGCGTGATGTGGAGCACGTTAAAATGTAAAAGTAAACTACTGATGTAAACATGTTCTGATGAAGAACATTTTATTAACAATTTAAAATCAGAAATGTTTATGAAAATGCATGGAAATGACAGTACTGGGAGGGCCTTGTTTTTTTTTCTTTTTCTTTTTCTTTTTTCCTGAAAACAAGGTTTAACATTGAATACATGATTATAAGATGTTTCAAAGAAAAGACCTGAAATGGAAGATTTGTCCTTATCTGTCAAGGAAACACAGAAAAGAACTGTAACTCCAGAGAATCAATTGGATTGAGCTCGTAGATAGTGTTTTAAGGCCTAATAGCAGGGGACTGCAAGAGACCAACATGACGGGAAAGGCAGGAGAATGAAATAGTATATGATCAGATAAGTGAGACAGGTAAGATTGTGATTATGGGTGATTTTAGCCTCCCTAATAATTATGGAGAAACCTTTGAGATATTGGCTGATGGCATGTGGAATGACTGACATAACAAATGATTATTTCCTGAAGCAATATATCAAAGACTCTGCTAACAATAATTTATTTCTATATTTGGTGCTATTCAGTGGCCAAGATATTAATAAGCATATATGAAACTGCTCATCCATTTGACCTAGGGCAGAAAATGTAAAATATGGGATATTTCCTGAAAACTATTACCAGACTTTCAGCAGATTCTGAACAATAAAATAAGATTTTTGGGAAAGAATTAAATGGGAGGGTGTGTCAGCATAATTTGCTCCTGGAAAACAAAGACCTACCAATAATTCTTAGTGTGTTTTCAGTCCCAGCATAAGAGCCTTTACAGAGCCTGATTCCAGAGTTCCTTTCACCTTGTATTGCACTTCTCAGTCTGTGGAGCCTTTGATGCTCTGCATCTTGAATGTTAAGATAAAACCTTCTTACTCATTTGAACTTACTCTAGAACTGAATCTGGGTCAACAAAGGGAAAGAGCTGAGTGTAGGATCACAGAATTGTTGGAAAGTACCTCAGGACGTCCATGATACAATCCCCTACTAAAGAGAGTCACATAGAGCAGGACAGCCAAGGCTGTGTCTAGTTGTCTTTTGGATGTCCCAAAGAATAAAGAATCCACAACCAGTTCCAGTGGTTGACCTCCATCATAGTAAAAACGTCCAGAACTAGAAGCATCCCAACAGATGTCTCTCAATAGGGCTGCACATAGGGGAAAGATCATCTCCCTCTACCTGCAATGCTCCCTCTGGTACAGACCGGGAGGCTCTTGGCTTTCTTTCCCACAAGAGCTCATTGCTGGCTCATGCTTAACTTGGTATCTATCAGTACCACCAAGTCCACTTCTGCAAAGCTGCTCTCCAGCCACTTGCCTCCCGGCCTGTCCTGGTGCCTAGTGTTATTCCGCCCAAGGTGTTGGACTTGGCATTTCCTTTGCTGACTTTCATGAGATTCTTTTTTGCCCACTACTTCAACCTGTCAAAGTTCCTCTGACTGGTGGCACTCCATCTGGTGTATAACTTCTCCTCCCAGCTTTGATTCCTCAACAAACATGCCAAGGGTGTAACTTGTCCCACGATCCAGGTCATTAATGAAAATATTAAATAGTACTTACCCCAGTATTCACCTCTGGGGTTCACTACTGGTGACTGGGCTCCAGTGGACTTTGCTCCACTAATCCGTTCTCTCTGAGCTTGGCAATTCATCCAGTTTTCAGTAAATTTCCATTTTTCTGGGCTGTACATCCTCCTTTGTTCCATGATGATGTTGTGGGAGACAGGTCAGAACACCTCGCTAAAGTGAAGAGAAACAATACCCATTGCTCTCTCCTCATCCCCTGAGCCAGTTGTCCCATCACTAGAGGCTGTCAGCTTGGCCAGGTGGGATTTCCCTTTCATGCACTGTTCTAATAAGGTTTTTTGCACCTCCACCCCTTACAAAAGGAAGCATCTTTAATTTAAATAAAGCTTAAAAGATTAATAATGCAAACGAGAAAGGAAAATGAGAACACTAAAAGAGAAAAATAAAGAACCAGATCCAAGCTGAAATGAAAAATGAACAAGGAAGTTCCAGAAGATGCCAATAAAGTGGGGAAATTCTGAAAAGTTTGTACAGGAAATGAGCCAAAAACCCCTGTAAGGATTTCAGAACGGGCTATGTACGTGCACAGCCTACAGCACAGCAGCCCACAGCAAGTCATTTATTTGTGCCACAAAGAAGCAGATTTCATCTATTCATTTTTCCTTTTTTTTTTTTTTTAAAGCAATGAGAACTTATGTTTCACACACATACAAACAAGTTAAAATTGTTTGTCTCTACCTTAATGTTAGATTGATTATTTCGTAGTTTCATCTGAGGTATAGTTTCTACTTTCTGTGAACCTTCACATCAAACTTTCACATCAAACTTCCATATCAAACTTTCATGAGCTGAAAGTGTTAAAGTATTTGTCTACTGCACTTAATGCTTATTCCCTACATAAGGTCCAGTTTTCATCCAGCATTCTTTCACAGCGTAGAAATTTATCTCTCCCCAAATACATAACCTCATGGGGTTTCAAAACACCTCACAGGGTATGAACAGGTAATCAGGAAGGGGGACAGCTGTAATGGGAGGTTTTCTTTCAATTCTGAGACTGCCTGGAATGTGTCTAGAGCACAAGTCTTGTGAGGAGCTGGGGGTGTCCAGCCTGGAGAAGAGGAGGATGAGAGGAAACCTTCTTTCTCCCTACAACTACCTGAAAAAAGGGTGTAGTGATGTGGGGGTTGGTTTCTTCTCCCAAGTAAGAAGCGATAGGACAAGAGGAAATGGCCTCAAGTTGTACCAGGGGAGGTTTAGGATGGATATTAGGAAAAATTTCTTCATGGAAAGGTTTATTAAGCATTGGACCAGGCTGCCCAGGGCAGTGGTTGAATCACCATCCCTGGAAGCATTTAGAAGACATGCAGATGTAGTGCCAAGGGACATGGTTTAGTGGTGGACTTGGCAGTGTTAGGTTACCAGTTGGGCTTGACGATCTTAAGGGTCTTTCCAACCGAAATGATTGTATGATTCTGTTTTCTCCTAAATGACTACCTCATACCCAACATGTATCACAGAAAACTGACCTAGGCATCGACTTCAAGGATGTTTCCAAGACATTGGTCTGCTCTCCAGCGTCAACAGTGCAAGCATTCCGGCCTTTCTTTACCCCAGTTATCCTGTGCTACGCGATCCTTTAGAAAACAAACAATTGTGAAAAACGCTACTTCATTTTGGAAATCTATTACTTTTGAGCCTCTTCTGGTCATTTGAAGCCAAAATGTGGTATAAAGCATGCATACACTCCTGTTGCACCACCGTACGAAATTTCCCTTTCATTAATGCATTCACAGCTACAAGGAGTCACAGTTTAGTAGCCCTACAGCTACAAGGAGTCACAGTTTAGTAGCCCTGTTAAACTCCCCAAAGGATGCAGTCAATACCCGTATCATATGGGGCATGACATTTTAATTTTCAAGAAACTGTGGGTGTAGACTCACTTCTCAGAATCTTAACACAAAGCAGCTGGGATTGAAGATGGGATAAAACAGCGGATGCTTGATGTACATAATAAGAGTTTTTGTAAAATGGACTGTGTCAAACTGGGGGAATGGTGACTGCATGGGTGATTCCCTAGAGGTTTTATTGCCTTTTCCGACTATTTTAGTATGTGTGAATCCTAAATCTATAAAAGATTTGAACACCAATAATCCCCAAAGATATAGCTTGAAATAAATTTTTAAATCGCGATTTTATGTGTGTGTATATATATGTGTGTATATATATAAATACATATGTTGTTGTATGAGAAATGTACAGAAAATTTAGACTTTTGGGGTTTGCTCTCTCCCCTTCCTGACTACCATTATTACAAAATTATGTGATTCAGTTCTAATGTTCAGTAGTAATAATTAAGAAGAGAATGCACGGGGTGATGCACATTATCTTCCTGTCTTGTGTAACATGGCATACTGCTCAGTGCTTGAGTTCCCTTATTACCTGTGCATGCTGGAAATAATTGTTTCCAGATAATAGACTAGAAATTGGAAGAGGTCATTTCTTCCCTTACTGTTGAGGTGGAGTTTTCCCAACTCACCAGTGTCATTTTTTATAGTATTTACGTAGTATGTGCATATACATATTTACAATATGAAGTTGAGATTAATTAATTTATATACTGTTTATATAAGTACTTGTATTTCTGTACAATGATCATGTATATAAATATGTGCATATCTGTCTATAAATCTTTATGGCTACCTGTGTATCCATATAATTTAGTTCTCCTCTTCGGGCATAGTAACTTTCGTACGCTGCTTTTTCTGTCTTGCTCAGTTTCTCATCTTACACGTGCATGAATGGGAAGAAACCATAGGGACAAGACAGAAAGAGAAATATGTAAGAATTGTTGTTCACAAGTGAAGCTGTAAAATTGTAGTGAAAAACGAGATGATAAACAATGAAGGCCATAGGGTGAGCCATAGTATGACAATAATCTCAGTCAAGAGTTGCGATGAAATAGCTTGAGCCTGCAACAATTATGCTTTAATGATATTAATTGACACAGGCCAAAAGCAATTTAAATATATTCTACTTAAATATAAACTATGTTTATATGACAATGAATATGCTTATAAAATTAATGAATCATGAAGACATGTATCAACTGATGCAAAACACGTAACATCCTCATTTTGTGCTATTTCCTCCCTTTGGTACTCCCCATTTCTTGTTTCTATTTTATCGTTGTCTTGTTTCTAGGTTTTCAACTTAAAATAATTATTCATTGATCTTGAAAACAGCTACATGTGTGCTGAATCTCAGCAGGGCTACTGAGGGCACAGAAGGTTAAGTATGTTCAGGTGTTTGCAATCCTGAGTGAATGAAACTTACCCGAAAAAGGAATTATTTATCATGATACACTGGTACAATTTTTTTCTGTGTAGTACATTCAACAATGCTTTGACCAACACAACTTTAAGTAATCTTTGTGACAATCCCTGCAATAATCCTTGTGACAGGACTCCTATTATATATGTTGGTGGAAAGGATGCTTCTGACTCACCAGTGGAAATATTTTCTCTTATTCAGCCTAAATGTGAATAAAGAAAAACCTCACATGTTAAGTTCAGACTTCTAAAGCCTCGGATCACTTTATATCACTAGGGAAGAGTCATTTTGTTTTAACAATATAAGAACATAGTATTTGATTTTCCCACTATGATATATATCATCCTCAATAGATCATTTTCAGTAAGACATCCTCATTCATTTACTTCTTTCTTTCTTTCTTTCACTTAATTATTAATTTTTTTAAAAAATTATGCTCATTGCAATCTCTCTGGGTGCACATGTAAATTATTAAGAACAATGAGTAATGGTTGACTGATGTTAAACTAAATTGAAAGAGACTCAGATGCACAATACAATATAGCCCTTGCCCAATGCCCTGCTTCTCCCCTAAGGCAAAAGCCTCAATCAAGGGGTTTTCAATGTGCCCAGAGGATCAATAGATTTAGCCTATACTGACCTTTACGGAGGGGGGAAAAAAAAACAAAACCAAAAACAAAATAAAAGAACTTCCATGAAAATTGGTCTCAGCCATTGTGAGTTTTCAATTAATACGTGAAATGCGAAAATAATTTCACTTATCGGTGGGTTCCCAGGGTAGAAGTGCCTGCAGAGAAGGTAGGTGTCTACGCTGCCATTATAGTCAGTGGAGATCTAGTCAATAGACTCCAGAGAGCGGTTTACCTCTTCGTAAACTAAACACCCAATCCTCAATTTGGTTGCTTAAATATAGGCCCTTTAAGATATTCTAAGCTATTCAAGGCATATAGAGAGGTGACAGCTGTGATGAAGAACATAGAGGAGACCCCTGCCTTTCTGGACCTGCAGCTGGAGGTCACATGGGACACCCCAAGGCATCTCAGATGGTACTGTTGCCTGTGATAAGGCAATGGAATCAAGCCCCTGCTAGTAGGTCAGCTGCATCCCTCTCTGGACTCTATTTACTGTATTGATTGTCTCACCACTGACTAAAATGTGGAACTAGGAATTAGGGGCTTAGGAATTGCTTTATAGACACTTGAGCTTAAGTGAGATGAGTCCCACCTCAGTACTTAAAACAAATACTGTCACATTTGGACTTGACCTGAAGGGAGTGGAAGCAAAAGTTGTCACGTCAGTCTCAATATAGAAAGAGATTTTGTCCATCGTGGTTGAGCCTGAGATGGTGAAGTATTTACAACTTCTTGAACATTGAATAAAACTGGACATGAATAGGTATCGTTCATGTTTCTAAAGGCTATTAAACCCAAATATATGTTTGAGTTTTAGATTTTAAAAGGCTGTGGTTTGTACCTGAAAATTTATTTAATCTTAAATACATGTAGCATTGTTCCTATGATGAATTACAGCAAGTGAATTACATTCTCTGTTTCCTACAGTTGTTGTGCTGTCAGCAGCAACATTTAGTTGTGAACATATTTTAAAGTTAAATTCTAACAACATGTATCTTTATTAACTTATGGTAGAGTCCTTGGTCAAAAGCTTGAATGCCAACTTTTCTGAGCAGTAGCTCCAAATTATAAACTTCGTAAGGAGTAATGCTGATGATCCTGACTTCAGCATTTCTGAGTAGTTTCTCTTCTTGTTGACCTTCCCATTTCTAATCAGGCCATCGAAAGGTCTTCAAGTGCACTGAACAAATCTGCTGCTTTCCTGCACTTACCACTGAAGCATTCAATTGTTTCTGTATATCAAAAACAAACAAACAAACAAACAAAAAAAAAACAAAAAAAAAAAACCACACCAAATAAAAAACAACAAAAAAACAATGAGAAGATTATTTTCAATCTGATGTCTTATCACATCTAAAAGTAGATCATCTTCTGTACAGCCACTGGCTGATGAATGGTTTCAAGACAAGAAAAACATGCATTCTGACTTTCTGTCTTTTCAGAAACCTAAGAAAATTGCTGCACTGCTGCTGTGTACGGTGTCCTTAGCTTTCTGTCACTGCCTGAAGAGATTCATACAAGAAGTCATTATTGTGTAGTTGTCTCTCAAAAATACATCAGCAACAGAAATAGTTTCGGGTCCTGTGTTTTGATTTTGATAACGAACATCTTCACAAAAACTGATGCCTATAAAGTCGCAGAGGCAGTATCCTAGATTAGTAGAGTTCCAATACATGCAGAAGGGAACTCCAATAATCATTTTATCTCTGCATAGCCCCAGGGTAGAGTCATACTGACCTGTTATCATCTGATAACTTTCTATCCCTCTTTTGAAAACCGATGTGATAGGAATTCTGCTGTCACCCTTGGATATTCCAGCACTTAATTATTCTTACCATTAAAAAGATTTCTTCCCACTACCTGCCCAGATCTCCTCCTCTGCACTTTAAACCCATTGCAACTATTTTCTACCCAATAGCCTTGTGAAATATTTTATTCTTTGTTTCTCTGTCGAGTCTTTAAAATATTTGAAGAACATTAGGCTGTCTCCGTGCGGGTTTTCCTTACCTGATTTTCCTGATTTTTCCTTTCCTGATTTTTGTAGACTTTTCCTGATTTTTGTAGGTTTTCCTATAGGTCAAAGGTTTTATTCTTTTAATCTGTTTTTCTCTTCTGGATCCCATCTAAGTTTTTTTTGTTTGTTTGTTTTCTTGGAAGACAGTGCTCACAACTAGATACACCAGACCAGTGCAGCTTCATGGCAGTTGACTGTAACTGAAGGTTGTTTCTTGTCATTAAACTATAGCACTCCTGTTTATGACTTTGGTCTGAAGTTATTTTTTTTTCCTCTGTGTGTGTATGTGTGTGTGACAGCATATCATTATACTCAGCAATCTTTCTTAATCTCCAGTTCCTTTTCTGGTGAGCTGTTTTCTACCCAAACTTTTTCCACTTTGTATTTGGGCATGTGGTGCCTAAATTAAAATGCATCGGCCTATGTAGGTAGTTGAAACTCAAAGCCCTGGAAGAAGACAAACCAAAACAAAGTGATTTTCCGTGCTAACATGTATTCTGAGAGATAAAAGAAGGTAAATACTATGATCAAACTGCATATGAATAATGCATACATCTGTATCTCTAATACTCTCATAAGATTTTCCTTTCCCAACAACAGAGGAATTTTTATACCTTTTTTTTCTTATTTATCTGATTGATTTCATTGGATTTCCAAATATATTCTATTTTTCCAAGATTTCCTTTGATTTTTGTAAATATCCAACTTACTTTCATAGTTAGAATGTATACAGTCAGTGTGACAGCTAGTAGATTAGGGCTCCTTTCAGTGAATATTTGCTTTCTTCTTTCCAAAAAAAAAAAAAAAAGTTGTATAAAAGGAAGAATTTCATAGAAATGTACAACAATAAAGCATCTCTTAGGTTCTCTCAGGCAAGCTCATGAGTCCTCTTCTTACACTAATAAAAATCCACTTTAAAGCAGCTGTCTCCTCTTTATGTACCAGGAAAGAGAACTTCTAAAAAACTGTTGGCAACTCTTTAAAAAATATCAGAATAAAATTGCTAAACCCTTAACAACTTCAGTCCTAAGAATTTAAGTTTTCTCTCCCTCATCTTTGCATGTTAAACTGGGAGATCATAATTTGAATAAATTCTATGAGGTTTAGAGGTCAATGTCAGTCTTCAAATTTGAGATGGCTTAAATGTCACAACATGCTAATGATAATACTTGCAATTTTTTCTAGGCCTAATTAATATTATCATGAATGTGTGCAGCTGCCAGTATTGCTTACTCAAAAACAGGTATTACAGTCTAAGACTTTACTTCATGTCTCTTATCCCCAGGCTCAAATCTTTCAGCAGTTTGTTTCAGAGTAAATCTGTTTCACATATTTCTTTAGCAATGCTTTTTTTTTTCTTTTTTTCTTTTTCCTTTTTTTTTTTTTCCATTGGAATAACCAGTGTTGTCAACTCCACCTGTATTTTTCATTACTGTCACAATACTTGATCTTCTTTATGAGAAGCTGAGGTCCTAAGTGTTAAATTTGTCAACATTTTTCCCTATCCTTAAATGACTACATTTTTGAACCTTAGTGTTGCTGAGAAAAACTTAAAATTCAACATTCTTATGTCAACCATACCATTTCTTTATTTCTTTTCTTTTCTTATTTAACAGTGGGCATAGACAATGCTAAAGGAGCAGTAGTTAAAGATGGTCCTTTAAAGCTTATGTACCACAAACGGCCAAGTAAATATCAGTATGGATAAATAAAAGTTATTTGAAGGGCCTCTGTCCAGCCTTTCCAAGTAGATGAATTATATAGAATATTGTAGCGTACTGTATGAGATGTTTTGACTGTTAAACTATAACGGCTGAAATGGTTACAGCATAGGTTTCTTCCGGCAAATACTTTTCTTGACCTTGACTACCATAAATCTAAACTTAAAAATAGCACATTATTGACTAAACAAAAATACTGAGAGCAATTTCAGAGCTAGAAAATGTCACTTTTCAAATAGCATAGTAAAAAAATGCCTTGATTAAGGGTGAAATTTGCCCCCTGCAGATCTGAAGGCATGTGCACCACTCGAGTCCCATTTAAATCCTCCAAATGGAAGTTAAGTGGTGAACTCCACTCCAAGTACAGATTTTAAATGTTCTTCATTACATAAAACCTCTAGTTCTTAAACTTTGTTTTTAAAAAGTACTAGCGGTTTTCAGAATGGTACGTTTTTCATCGTGTCTAAATATTATTTTCAGGCCTTTATCTCCGATGGATTTTGTTAATAAAGAAAAGAATAGAGCCCCAGGAAATGGTGATGTGACCGTAATAGACTTGGTTCAGTAAAGCTTCTGCTGTTAATTAAGAAACTTTCATCTTTGAAGTGCAGTAAAAAAAATTCTTATTAACAAAGGTATGTTAGGTCAGGAATAAAGGAGATTTCCCTTTGAACATTATATCTAATCAATCCAGAGAGAATTAAGACAATTATATTTTATCAGAAACATGTAGAGGCAAGGATCAACAAGGGGGATGGAGGGAGACTTTGGTATTAATTACAAAACTGTTTTAGGAAATAATCAATCCTTTGTTAATAAGGGAAGGTATATGAAATGACAAAGAAATTATTTATCAAGCCACAAGGGTGAAAATCCTAGACCAGGGATTATGGGGATAAGTCTCTGAATTGTAAAGTAATCATATGGGCCTTTCTTTGCATTTCAGGTTGTATTTCTGATTGTATTCTATTCCAAATACCACTAATTAGCTTAGAAGGGAAACACTAAATGTTATAAACCATAAGAGACACATGAATTAGACCATTTCATTTTTCGGTGTTCCAGTTAGACTCTTGGAACACATGATTATTATTTTTCCAGTCTTAATTTCTGAATATATTTAAGTTGATTTGAGGGACAGAATACATTTAGTCTCTCAATCGTTCTTGCAGTAAATCCAAACAACGTTGTTGGAACCAAAGCCACCTGAAAATGTATTGTAAATATCAACAAAAATAGAACAAACCAGATCATGTACTAAAATAAATCTGAATTACAGTATTTGTTCACAGTCATTTGAATAATTTATTTTCATTTCAGTGGATTTTGATGATATCCTCAGTTCACTGACCACACTACCCAACAGAAAGAAAACATAATGATAAAAAAATGTAAGAATCAGGGATAGTACTAAACATGCTAGTTATTTTTCCTTATACAGGACACTCTCATTTCCAGATCTGACAAATTCCTTAGACCCAAGTCTGCTTCCTAACATGCGATTCAAGTAAATTGTGAAATAGGAAGCAAATCTCACTTGAGATCTTTGGAAATAACTAAGGAGCAAATTAGGCACCATCCCTATAGTGCTGTTACAAGAACGTCTGAGAGAGGATGTGTTTGTCCTGTTGTCTGTTGTATTATGTCTGGGCTGCCCAGGGATTTGGTGGAGTCACCATCCCTGGAGGTATTTAAAAGACATGTAGATGTGGTACTGAGGGACGTGGTTTAGTGGTGGACTTATCAGTGCTAGTTAAAGGTTGGACTTGATGATCTTGATATCTTTTCCAACCAAAAGGACTCTATGATTCTATGTCATAATATTTAGCGCCTAATTTTGATGTTTATTTAAGCTTTTTAGGAAATATTCCAGAGGCGTTATAAGCACTTTCCTACTTATTTTCAAGTATTTCTCTGACTTTTTCTTGGATGTTTTTCTGCTAGTGTTTGGTGGGTGCATCACAATCTGCATATGTGTGATAGTTGAAGTGCTAATATGAATTCACTCCTTTTGCTATTTTATGCCAGTTTACAATTTTGTAGCTGTCCACATCTCTTGGAATTTGCATGTCCTTGCTAGTCTGTGTGAGCTGCTTATTTCACTGTCTCTGATATGTGGTAGCTCAGTGACTAATCTTTCCATTACAGTACAGCCCAGAGATGCCAGGTGCTGTATTACCCACCAAACACACATGTAATGAGAATTTTTGTTACAAGGAGCTTTCAGTATATGTAAATGCAACAGGCAAGGCAGAAGATTGTGGAGAGGAAAATGTTATCCAAAAATCATAGAAGTCTTTAGCAAGCTTCAGTTTCTTTCCAAATCCCTCAAGACTCAACGCCCTGTGGTTCCTTTTCTGTAGTTGCCTATTTTTTTTTTTTATTCAGACTGTAAGCTCCTGGCAGCAAGGTCTGTCCATGTCCGTATGGCAAGAGTCTTTGTGCTGTCCCAGAGAACAAATAACAGCAGCTAGGACCCCAGTGCTTCAGTCCCCAAGTGAAGGATTCAGTGGTGGATAAAGTGAATCTGCCCATTTAATCTGTTATACAAAATGGAAATGTGTTTGACTGACCAAGCAAGGAGGAGGAAGTTGACAGATGGGGACTGTATGAAATCAAAGATCAGTTGATCAAAGATTTTTTTTCCTAGGAATCTTCAAATTAAAGAAATGGTCTTCAAACCACCTGTTCTTCCCAGTTCAGTTCTTTCACTCTTGTTAATATCCATCACAATGCTGGTTTTCATTGTAAAAACGCCTCCAATATTATTAGCTTGTCAGAGATCTGCATTAGCATGGCTTTTAATTAGTACCTCATGGAAGAAAAAAGAGGATACATTATTATTCTTCTGTGAAAAAAAGGTATCTTTTCCTGTCTTTTTTGGTCACATAATTGTTCAACGTTGTTTTTGCTTTTTCCAGGTTCTGTTTTCATTAACTAAATACCTGTCCATTTAAAAAACTTTTCCCTCATTTACCCTCTTTCCTCTGTCAGAGGTATGTCTCTGACATGTTATTTTCTCACCCGTTGCAAGCATTTGCTGGATTTCTTAGACTGATCTCCAAGTATCAGCTACACAATGCCAATGTGAATTGGCACTCAGGCAATTTTCACAGCTGAGCCAAAGTCTTAACAGCTAAACACTGCTTTTCTTTATGCAGATCCTCCCAACATCATCTCTCACCATATTCTGACATATTGTCCGTAGAAAGGGGGGCCGATTTGGAAAGCTAGCAATAACCTCTGGCAGTTATACCTGAAGTTAACTGAGTACATTTCCGTTATTCAAAACATACCTGCTTTTTTCCCCCTCAAGACCTTCATTCACCAGAATGTCTCTAGGCTATTTTTGTTAAGGTTTGAAAAATGGCTTAGTGTGTTTTTTGATGCAAGTTAACACAGCGATAAGCACAGTAAAGTCTCCAGGAATAGCAAATCATTAATTTACTTCAGAAAATAAGACTTCAGTGATGAATAAACCCCGTAAGGATTCTATAGTTTTAAGCAGTTTCACTGGCAATGAACATCCGAACTGCCTGAAAGAAAAGTAAAACACACTACTAAACCGGTAATTATTTTATACAGTTGATCAGCAAATAAGCTTTAGGATGGAGGTTGCTTGACAAAGTAGTTTGAGATTAGACTTCACTAAAATGGATGATCTTTATTTTAAACACATTATACCCCATAATTATAGGAGCAGATAACTAGAAGAAGCAGTTAAGAGGAGTGGAGAAGAAGGTTTTAGGCAAAATAAATCATTTTGCACTGTCATTGCAATGTAGGCAATATCATGAGTCAGGGCCCAGTTTCATATTTATTAATAAACTGAGTGAGCCTTGTTGATGGAAATGCTCACAGTGAAATAATCTGAGTTGTTCTGACGTTTCTGGTCTGGACTTCTTCGTCCCACACCTGCTGCCTCTGTCATATCAGAAGCAAGACAAAGGCAACTTTCCACCTTAACTTCATTTTGCTCATTACGCTTGAGGTCATTTTCCCAAATCTACCAATCATCACTTAAATTCTCTCTCATATAAGTTATTCTTCAAAGACTATTTGAACTGATAAGAGCTAGATGTCACTGAGGCAAATAACTAATGCAAGATCCTAAACTCACTAAAAGCCCAGAGTGTTACCCTTGTAAGACTGTGGGCCAGACACTCTGATGTTGAAAGAGATCCTTAGAAAACTGCCAAGTTTTCCATTATTTGAAATTTTAATTACCAAAACCAGGATATGAGGTGATCTTCATCCAGGAATTGTGAAGAACGCATCTATAACAATGTGTAAGGAACAGTAATGTGTGAAGCAAGGCCATTCATTACTTCTAACCAAGGGAAAACTCGTAAATGGCCAAATAACTATTTTTTATGACAACTCCAGGTTATCTGTCAATATATCCACATGATACCTCTAAGGAAGAAAATTTAAAACATGTCTTTCTAAAGTACAGTGATTCAATTTTACTCTCAAGTTGCAGTTGCACTTCTGGTGGTTAACCTCACTTCTACAGTCAAATTCGTCCTGGATTTATGGATCCAGTTCTAAGTGCCATGACATTATTTGGGCCCTGGTCCCAGTTTAGGTGCCAGTGCTGAAGAAGGAGTTTGACAGCTTTGCTTCTACTCTCTCTGTGCAAACTTGCCTGAAGAATGAAATAACAGAATTATGCAGAAAAAAATTAAATTATATCATCCTTTAGTAGCTGGGGTGATGTTAGGCTTGTGTACTGAGTAGAATTAGGCTTTTTTTTTTATTCTTCTTTGAGTTCTAACATTTGAATTTCAAAACTGATAGAGCATGCAGATCAGGAATGTGACATTTCTGAGGTATTTATAAAATAAAATGAGAAAATCAGCACTATTTATCCTGGTTGTTCTTCAAGTCATGTTATTCTGGAAAGAAAATCAAGATTCTGTGCTTAGTTATCTGAAGCAAACCCATAAATTTCCAAGCAAATGATAAATCCTTATGGATTTTTATTTACACAGAACTGGTAATCACCCTGACATCAAGTGGAGGGGATTAAGATTGCAGGTACAAGATGATGTGTAATAATAATACTGTTCCTCTGCACAAATGCTCAGCCTGAATGGCCTCCTCAGGGACTCTACCACCCCTTGAAATTCAAGAAGGGCACTGATTCAAAGAACTTTATGGTTCTGGCCATTAAAAAGAGAGTTAAACTCCACATAAATGTTAGTACAGTGCTCATACATGCCCTGAATGCATTGTGCATGCAGCCTCATGCAAAGGAAGACAGATTTTTTTAGAACTCCTTCTTAAAAACCAGTTTGATTTACAAAGGCAAGGATCCTCTATGCAGAACGATGCATCTTTCCCAGCAGCCTGTTTTAAAGGATGAAAAGATTAATTCATCCTTCTCTTGAAAACAACAAATGGAAGGTGAATAACCATGTCAATGAAGGAGAACTGGACTGCCCAATGGGGACATTCCCTCGTGCACTACTGTAAGGATATGAAACTCAGAATTTGGCTGCTGATCAATAAAATAGATCATTTCCTTTGGGTGAAGGTTGTCTGGAGTGAGACGGCTACTGAAAATCCCTATCCTTCTTTTCTTATCCTTATTTATTTCCTATGGTAGGTCCAGAGGAGCGAAGTGCAAGAAGAAAAAAATTAACCCTGACATTTTAGTTTTTTCATGCACAATTAAAAAATACTTTAGAAAATAAAACTTAAGTGAAAGCCCCCAGAGCAAAACTTAGAATTTCAGTGGTGGGTTTATTAACAAAGAGTTGGTTGGCAATTAATTAATTGCAGTAATAATTTTCTGCATTGGAAATCACTCACATCTTAACCAGAGGGTCTCAAAGGAACAGGAACACTGAAATGTCTTGGCTATGATACAAATAAGAAAATCTAGCCAGGCAAACTGTAATACATAACAGATTGTGTGAACCTTGTTTCATGAATGAATCAGAGCCATGACATCCTTTTGGAGATAACCTGCTGGCTCTAAGATGGTGAATTTAGTCCTGCTCTTCACAGCTTAATGTCAACCTTACAAACAAGCTTCGACAATTTAAGAAATAACATGGAAACCACTTGTACACATGGAGTATGATCCAGAGCTCGCTGAGTTTAACGGAAAAATCTCACTCCCATTGATGCCAGTGATCTTTGAATGCAAGTTCTTTAAGGGATCTTCTGAAAATAGTAATGTGGAATGTTTTACTAATAATTTAAAATTAATTCCCTCGTAATCAATTTGATCAGACTGTAAGTACAAAATATCCACAAAATAACAAGAAATCAGCAGGCTTTTGTGCAAAAATGTGCAGTTTGTTTCTTTCTTACCATTCCCAACAAGGGACTTTTTAGACATAAGATTCTTCCGTAAATCTTCAGGGAATACGTATAAATACAACTACATCTCTTGTAGCTGTCAGAGTTTGCCCAGCAACTGGGTAATTTGGCCAAAAATTTGGCCCATTGAATCTTGATTGTTGGTTAAGATGCAAGAGAAATAGAAAAAATGTTCTTGCTTTCCAAGTCTTACATTTTTTTCAGGCTTCTGAAAACAATTATTTTTACTGATAATTTTAACGATTTTGATACAAAATAATTTATTTTTTAGACTGTGGAACACTGGGATATGACATGACACCCATGCAAATCAGATCTCAGCCATGACCAGGGCCTTAATCCTAGATGGCACTTTGGTATCTCTTGCTGTGTGCCTACTCACTCCTAGTCCACGAGAACAGGATCTCCAGGCTGCACATGTGCCACACTGATGGGATGCCTGAGCCATCTCCAGAAATAGGACTGCAGCCATACACCAAATTTTTTGCTGGCTGACTTTTCTCTTTGGGTTCGCCTTCAGTTCACTGCATGTACACTGGCTTTGCGACCCACCTTCGTATGTCTGCTTTGTGGTGCACCCCATGTCACAGCCATGCTAATTCACTTAAAATTCGCTTGGGGCTCTCCATGCCATCCCACGTTTCCTGACATTGACATCTTTCTCTGTAGTGAGAGTCTCTGGGTCTTTGAGTGAGACTCAATGAGTTTTAATTTACCGAAGGAGTGACTTTGTGACCTAATGACCTGAAATACTATGGAATGATTAGACAATTATTCTGAATATTTAATTTCTGCATATTTTGCATACTATAAAATTAATGGTGTTCATAGCAACAGAGATACAAAGCAATCATAAATGCATTAGTTTTAAAGGACTAGTCCAGATTTCATGTCTTCTTAACAGTTAGTAGGGAGCCAATACAGAATGAATGAGAATCCAAGACCAGCCAATGCACTTGGAGATTATTTCCAAGTTTCTCTGGCACTAATAATTCTTTCTTCTTAGTCTTTACTTAAATTTTACCGTAATGTTAATTATGCAAATTAACATGTTCAGAAAGCAGGGAGACCTTCTGCAAGACAAAATTAAGTTTGAGGCTGTTTTCTTCTTTTCAGATCAGGACTACAGCTTAAAAACAAGGTACCTTCACCTTTGTACAAGTCAATTCACACCTTTTCTTGGGGTTACACTGCAGATAATTATATTTGAATCATTAACAGCAGAGAAAGAGAAGTCTTAAGGTTGAAGAAATGGGGGGGGGCAAGGACAAAGAAAATGAAAGTCAAATTGAAGGAAGCATGTACAGAAGTGGACAAAAAGGATGGTGAAGGAAAATAACCTGATTTTTCATTTGGATAACTGAGAGAGGCTGTCAAACGTTTTCACCTCCAGGGCTTTTTTTGAATTAGCACTAGTTTGACAGGTGCTGCTGTGAGGTGCCTCAGGATTAAAAGTGTGGAGAATAGAGATGTCATTCTGACTCCAAGAGAAGATGACATTCAGTAGATTTGTATTGGATTGCATCTTTATCACAGTAAAAAGCATGTCTCACTTGTTCTAGTAAGTGTCTTGCTTGCTTTTCATTTTCTGGACACCAAAAAACGCAGACTGACAGTCTGATTAGCTCTCATAACTTCCATTAATGATTCTTCATTCAATCACATTTTAAGGGATATTTATTCTTTAAGATCAAGGATATAAAGGACAAGGCAATAATGCCATACCTATTATTGTCTTCTTTCAGCTGTCCCCATGAAATACAGAAATTATTGTTATTAAATCAAAATGTGAAAATATTTATCGGCATCATCACCGAGTGTAAGTGTTGTCTCCCATGAGAGTTCTGCCTGCAATTGAACCATTTGGAAAAGAGTATGGGTAATTATATTGTCTATGTCTGTTTAATTCACATTTCAAAATAAGTCTAAGGATTCATTAAAATAGAAAACAGTGTCCTAATATGTTTTTTTGGTAGCTACTTATAATGTTTCACTAAGGAAAACAAACTAAAGGAATGTCCTCCCCTGGATTTTGGAAAGATTAGGAGGGGAAGGAGTGGATTAACTTGCAGGGAAATCTGTACACCTCAATTCCTCCTTCTTATAAACACAAAAATGATAACAACCCCTTAAGAATAGTATTTGCAGAGATTTTCAAAAAAGATACAAATTTTGAAAATTTGCCCAGGATACACCTGAAAAGACTAAGTCACAGGATAGCATGCTTAGTGTTTCTTAAATGTAAGCTTTTTAATATGCCTGATATTTTGCAGCTAAAAATATGATCATCTTAAATGGTTAGTCCCTTGTGAAACCATGGCATCCCAAATTTTTCTGAGCTTTTTATTTTTTTCTCAAATTTAGGATTCAATATTAATATGCAGAAAATATTAGTAAACTAGGAGTCTCTTTAAATTAGGTGTTTTAATTAAGTGGCATCTAGGTAGTGGGAAATAAAGAGAGTCTTAAAACATGATGAACATGCAGTTCAGAGGCAGAAATAGCAACAGAATTTATACCTGCTGCAGTGTTAGTGTTAAAACTTGCACTTAGTAGTGTCCTTTCGGTAAGTATTATCAAATCAGCATAGAAATTTAAGTATATTAAATTAAAAAACAAAACAAAACAAAAAACCAACTCACTCAACTTCATGGGAAATTTATACTTTTATTCTTTAGCCAGCCTCACTCCTCATCTGAGATAATTATTTTCACTTATGACGCCCTTACAAAAAGCAATAATATTCCCTACTCATGTTTTACTTAGCCTGATAAAATGAGACAAGCATTTTTAGATGCCTGTGGTAAAACGATCTGTTTTTTTTTCTTAAACCTTTCTATTTTCCCTGAATTTACTTTCCGATTTCTCCTGAAAATGTGTTGCTTAGTGCACTTCTGTTTCACATTTGCTTTTTTCGTGAGGGCCTTATAGTGATGTCTTTCAGACATCCTATGATGGACTAAGGTCTTTCTTCCCATTTCTGAGCAAAAATCTTCTAGCTCATTTGAGAAATTTTGATTACTTATCCCTGACTACTTGACCTTCTAGATTTCTTTTCATTTCTATTCTTTTCCTCCTTTAATCTAATAATTCTTCCATGACACTTAGGTTTTGTTCCTGCAGGGCTGTCCGGCTTTGAATCATCAGTAACTTCTCTGAACTCACATTTAACATCTTGTGCCAAGAACATTAACAAAGCTTTCACAAGACTCTTATCCAGATCACTTCTTGAGATTCTTTCCTTTTTTTCTGTTCCGTGTTCAATTTATCAAGCCCTTTGCTTACCTTTAAAAATTTTTTAGCAATCCTAATCTTTTCCCTATTTCTATAGTAATTACACATATGACAGTTTATGAGGTACATGACTGAAGCCTCGATTAGATCTATTGCACTTCCTTTGTTAAGAGAAACAGCTGCCTTGAAAAGGACAGATCAGACTAGATATTTTGTGTTTTATCAACCTTTCTACTAGTTATCTTTGCGTAAAACCAACTAAGCTAACCAAACTACATAACTTTTAGGTAAATAACACAATATTTTGATTGTGATGTTACCTCCATAGAAGTTGTAACCCCCAGTTTGTCGTTAATGCCTTAATCTAGTGAGAGAATTATGACGGATGGAAATATTCATGTCCCCAGTCCATGTGTATATTCTGTACATGTAAATTGAACTGTGATCAAGGGAGAAGGAAAAAGCAAGATTGTTGTCCAAAGGAAAGTAATTTTTTTCTAGATTGTTGTTTTACCATGATGTTCTGATGGTGATTTGAGAAAGTCTCCCAGAAAAGTATTTATACCATGTTCTGATCACCACAAAGTCAAACTGTCATCTTAAAGTTGTTGGGTTTGGGGTTTTTTTTAAAGTATATTTAATTTCACCTAGGAGTAAACTCAACCTCTAATCCGAGATACAACTACTTGTTAGGCTTTTGGAATTTCAATCCCATGGTTGAACTTTTTGCTTGGGACTCGTCTCAAATTTCCATGTACAAACACGAAATTGAGCAATCTACAAAGATACAGCTTTTTCAAAAAGTAAAACGGAGTAACACTTCATGGATTAGTTTACCTGTTATTTTCCTTCTGATTTCTTTTTCTTGTAAAATGCTTAAGTTGCCACATCTGTAGGACTGAAAACTGAGCTCCTCCACAGATGAGTTTAAGCACAGGTGGACAAAAGGCATGTCTCTCCCTCTTCTTCGTACCTTGCCCCACACCTGGAGAGCTTTCTCAAGAAAGTGAAGGAATAAGTCATTCCTCATGTTAGTCCTTTCAGACTTCTGTCTCCTGAGACTGACAGCAGGGATGTTCACTGTATTTATATGGCCACTCAACTGATCAGAACTGCCTTGGGACCGCTGGCTCCTTTCATTTAGTCCAGAGCTATTAGAACACAATGACCACATTCTGTCGTTATTGACCTTAACTGCGCTTGAACTGGTGTAACAGAGGGGAAAGGCTGCTAATCCCATTATGACACTGCATCTCTTGGAATAGTCTGTCTGCAAACTTGCTGCAGAATTTGGAGGAATGGTAGGATGGAAAACTGGAGGAGACATAAATGACCAACGCAATGAGGGAAAAAAAAGTGAATACAGACATGAAAATTTCACTTGTGAGTGCATCAGAGCACTTATTCTTTTGCAGTTCTCCTACTGCTTACCATTAATGTACATCTTTCCTAAACATCTCCCTTACCAAAAAAGAGCTATCCTTATTTTCAGGATGGGAATTATAATTCTATAAGGAAGAAAGGATTTCTCACATATAGAAACTTTGTTTTAAAAAATCTAGATAAAATTACGGTTAATTAACCTTCTCTAGGCAATGACAAAATGGTGTAGAGCATTGTTAGTGTTTATTATAATGTTTATAACAGAGTAACTTCTGGAGCAACTGGACATACATATACCTCTCCTGTCCTCAGCACTGGGAAGACAGAATGATTTACAGTCATGCCCTAAATTGCTTACAAGCTAAATAGAAGAGCAGGCAAAAGATTAATGGAAAATATGGAATATTACATGGCATACGTCTGGAAAAATGGCTTGTAAACTACTGCATTAATTCTACAGTTATTTAGGAAAGACATTCAGAAAACGAAACAGAAAAGGAATGATAAAAAGACAAACAGGAAACAGGACAAAAGAGCAGGGATAGAAAGATAAGGGGAGCCAGTGAGAAGATGACTGGAAAATTTTGGAGACTGTGAAAAAAAGATCAGTAGGAGGATAAACTTCCAGGATAGGCAATCCTACTAACAGGTCTAATATAATCAGAGTATACAATTATTCCCATATGTTCATAAAATCAAGTTAAAATGGTGAGTTAAATTTTAAAAACTTGGTGAGATACAACTAGACAGGGCCAAAGGACAGGTTTCTGTTCCCTAGAAAAATGTTAGGGTGTCCAAATACTTTCATCTGAGATTAGATTAAAATTCCCTCTATAGCTTTATTAGATTGGTTTAATAATTTCATTTAGATATTTCACCATTCTAATATTTCTTCATTTGTTATGCAATATTCATTTTGAAAGAAAAATGTTTCAAAATTATGAAAGTTTTTTGTTCCAAGAAATCAGAAAGTCATGTTATAACATTTTCAGTGTTTTACTTTCTGTACAATACCAAACAATACAATTTTGTCTAAGATGATATCATTTCACATAAAAAAAAAAAAAAAATTGAACTGGTTTTCTCTGAATAGCACTGAATGAGAGAAAACGATTTGCATGGAATTTTTCCAGCCAGCTCTCTTATTAACATGTTCAATTTCCTGTGCTAGAGTTATAACTTTAATTAATTTTATAAATGGAACTTTAATACAAAAATTCAAGCCATGCTGTGAGTATGGCAGGAGGGGGACTGGTCAATCCTGCATCCTGCGAGGCAGAACTTGTATTGGCTATAGGGAGCGGCACTAATGTAGATGCTACGGCTCCAATTGTCCCTGAGCAATTTTACTGACCATAGACAACAATTTGATGCATGAAAATAATTTCAGAGGGCACAGAGTTGGGTAAAAGTATATGAACTCTGAAATGTTCTGAAAAGTTGGGGTTGTTCAGCCTGGAGAAGAGAGAGCTCCGGGGAGACCTTATACCAGCCTTCCAGTACCTGAAGGGGGCCTACAGGAAAGATGGGGAGGGACTCTTTGTCAGGGAGTGTAACGATAGGGCGAGGGGATTTACATTGGATATCAGGAAGAAATTCTTTCCTGTGAGGGTGGTGAGACACTGGCCCAGGTTGCCCAGAGAAGCTGTGGGTGCCCCATCCCTGGAGGTGTTCAAGGCCAGGCTGGATGGGGCTTTGAGCAGCCTGGTCTGGTGGGAGGTGTCCCTGCCCAGGGCAGGGGGGGGGAACTAGATGATCTTTAAGGTCCCTTCTAATCTGAACCATTCTGTGATTCTATGATTCTATAAATGGAGGAGAACCACGAAGAAATAGCATGCAATCTGTCAGCTTTACCTCTGCAATTGAAGGACAAAACCCACACTTGCTCTTGTAACTGAAGATTTGCTTCATTTGTATGTGCTCCATTTCTATGGGCATGAGATGACTCATGTGCACACCCCCACCCCAGAAGTGTCAGGTTTGCTTTAGCTCAGTAGGTAGAAAAAGACTTTCTCTCTCCTTCAGGAAAAGGCAACTCAGATGTATATTTTTTTTGTTTGATCTTGCCCCTTGCGTTTACTTTTGGTCAGGGGAAGTGAAGAAAATTGGCAGATTTTTGCTCAGTTTCACTGGGATGGGAAAAAACAGAGAGAGAAGGAAAAATTCCCTGTGGTATGTATAGCTAAACCATTGCCATAATTTGTTTCTCTGTGCCTCTCAGAGGATGTAGATCAGCAAAATTTGCTTTACTTGCATTATTTAGCATTTTTCTTCCTATGAAAATTTAACTTCAATGAAAATCTGATGATTTATAGCAACTTCTTCACATTTTAAGATGCTTGATTTTTGTAAAGGTCGCTAATCTTTTGCAATGTAGAATTTTACGCAACACCTTATTAGAGCAACATAGAAGAGATTCTGCCTTTGAGACACGTTCCTTTTTGTTTTCTCCCTTTGCTGAGCCTCAGCTACATGACATGCACAGTAAGAGCACAATACTGCTTTAGCAAATGAAGAATGTAACTCCTAGTAAATCATTCTTTCAAATGCAGAAAACACTTCCATAACAGAGAACATATGAGATATTGAGTGATATAGATTTATTCCCTCCAACAGTTTTATTCTATCTTTTGTCTCATGTAATAACATTTTGTTTCTGTGAAACTTTCTCTGTCTCTGTGTACAGTAATCATATAGTTAAAAAAAAGACATATCCACCCGTACGTAGACTGAATTTGAATGACAGCTGATCTTGATGGAGACCAGAGTCATTAAATTTAGAAGGTATTTCAGGTAGGAAGGTTCGATTAATATCAAACAAAGCCCATTTAATGCTACACCCTTTTCAGAATGGAGTGGCACATTTAATAATTTTATGAAATGGCTTTAATTTCCAACACCTATTCCACATCTTTTTCATTTCCATAAGATTGACAGGATAAGAATACTTAATGCCCAAACAAGAAATGCTAATATTCACAACCATCAAACTTTTTGTATTTTCTCAGTGTAACTCCATGATTGAAACAAAAATTGTTTCCTACATTATTTCCTCCATTATGTTCCTCTCAGTATGGAAAAGACCAAAAAAAAATCATTCTTTAAAGCTGTAGATTTACTAGTCCTACAACCAACTTATTAATACAAAATATACCAAAAAAGATGTATTGAAGTTGTAAAATCCCATCTAGACAGAACTATTTTAAGACGAAATTGGTTTGTATATTTCTTTTATTCATATTTATTCAGCTATCTTTTGCAGTGATGAATAACAAATGTATATATATATAACAAATCTCCATATGTCAAATAGATGTCAACACATTGAACAAAAAATATTATTCCATGCTACACTATAAATGAGTGTCTGAAACTGAATATGTTATTTAGTTTTCCTCTTACTTAGCATTCCAAATTGTAGACAACATCCCTTGAATTGGCTGAGATGGCCATACTGTCTTGTAAAATAAGAAATGCACACATTTTGGTGATCACTCCTCCCACTGCACGCTTTGATGTTTCTTCTGTAATCTTTGCCTTTAGTCACGTTGCACTAAAAATCATTAAGGGATGCTATGGACTGTCTATGCCTTTGACATGGGATTGAGTGCCACAAAACCATCTGGGCTGAAGGATGGATGCAGGACTTCTCCCAGCGTTTGGTTTCCTATACGTAGCCCTGAGAAAATCAAGACTTCTGTCTCCCTTCTTGGTGATCCCCTTACTTGCTCAGAGTCCTTTCAAACCTATTTTTGGTGGAGGGCAGAATAATAAGAACAGAATAGAAGGGAACAAGACAAAATAAGTTAAAGGAGGAAGTCAACCTCTCTTGTCCTAGCTCAAGTGTCCCAGGACATTTCCCAGCACAGCATTCTGGCTGTGTACTGAACTAAGGTCTATGCCATGCAAGATGATGGAGTGATGTCTTTGGGGCAACTCCCTGAAGTTTCCATACTCATCAGCTCCCATGTTCACTCATTCTTATCTGCAAGAAGGAGAAGAACTCACTTCTAACTCCCCTTCCCTATGACCTTTTCTGTTCTTCAGTGGATAAATCTGGGTGACATTCTTACTGGCAAAAATGAAAAAAATGACCTGGATTAAACTCAGCAGCTGTGATGTCAATGGGTATTTTCCATCTCTGGATTTCCAGAATGATTTTCTAATTTGCATCTTTTTGAAAAATTGTCTACTTTGTATCTCTCTGACTTAAGCTATGTGTTGTGTGAAGTATTCTTGACTAACAGCAGTGCAGAGCACATACTCAGTAGTTAATAATGCTATAATCAATAGGAATAATTATAAGTAATGCATTATTTTAAATAAGTAACACTACTAACATGCAGAAATGGACCTATTGGACATGGACCTGTTGGAAAGGGTCCTTGGAGGGCCACGAAGATGATCAGAGAGGTGGAACACCTATGCTATGAGGACAGGCTGAGAGAGATGGGGTTCAGCCTGGAGAAGAGAAGGCTCTGTGGGGATCTTATAGCCCCTTCCAGTACCTAAAGGGGGCCTACAGGAAAGCTGGGGAGGGACTCTTTATCAGGGAGTGTAACAATAAGGCGAGGGGGAATGGTTTTAAACTGAAAGAGGGTAGATTTACATTGGATATCAGGAAGAAATTCTTTACTGTGAGGGTGGTGAGGCACTGGCCCAGGCTGCCCAGAGAAGCTGTGGCTGCCCCATCCCTGGAGGTGTTCAAGGCCAGGCTGGACGGGGCTTTGAGTAACCTGGTCTGGTGTGACCTAGGTGATCTTTAAGGTCCCTCCAAACCTGAAAAATTCTATGATTCTATGAAATGTCTTGTTTTCTGCATTGAATAACCTTACTTTGGCGTCTGTTGTCTCCTTCTCAAGATAAATATGAAGTATACCTGCTGAAGACATGCTCTGTTCTGTGATATGGTCATACCTTTCTTTGCACATCAAGTTAGATGCCATAGTTGTTGTACAAAGAGTTCTACATGTCATAAAGCATGAAAAAATAATTGTCTTTTCATTGCATATGAGCATGTACAGTAAGACTCTGGAGACAATAATAATGCTGCTCCTACTTGATGAACAATGAGGGCTGACCATCAGACGTATCATCTCTCCAAACACCCATTAGGTTTAAATTTGAGAGTTCAGGAAGATTAGGAAAGGAGAAAGAATCCCAAGTTTCATTTTTTGTCTATCCCTTTATGACCTTAAAATACTTTGTAAAGCAATGCAACATTTAAGAAATTACTAGTTATGGAGTAAGTCCTTACCATTATTTTGTTTCATGACTACCAAACAATGAAAACCAGAATTAGATATACAAACCAGTAATTACAGGTATCCTAAGCCTAACCTTCGGATTTATTCACACCACATACCTGAAACAATACCGATCCACAATTTATTGAAATCCCTTTGGTTTGCAAATCTGAAGGAAAAATTCTTTCTTTCATTAAGTACTAGAAGCAAACAAATAAGACAAAAACGGGATTTATTTTTTATGCTTTTAATGTTTCCCACTTGTTCTTATCTGATGTTTCTCACTGTATCATTTTATATAATAAGCCAGTGTTCATCCTTTAGCAGTTTCATTTTCAATGTAGCAGACCCTGAAACATTTACATGCTTTAAAAATAACTCCACAAACTTAGACAGACTTTTGATTTTATTTTAGTTATTCCATTTCTCTACTCTTAGAAAACACCTTTATATGTAAACATTTTAAAAGGCCTTTTCAGTCATCAGTTTCGTTCTCCATTTTGAGGATACACATTCAAGGTCTGTGATTTTTGCTTTTTTTTTTTTTTTTGACACCTTTTACGCTAAAAGAAGCAAAACACAACAACCTACAAACTTTTATCGCAAAACTCTTCTGTACATACCCAGAAAATATACATATCTTTAGTTTCTTGTTTTGTTTGGGTTTTCCACTTTTCCTGCTCCAAAAATGAAGTGTACCTTTCTAAAACTTTTAAAATCAATATTTAGTGTATCATATGTGCTGGTCTGGGACATGCAGTTGTGATTAAAATTGCCCCTTTTTTTCATTGTTAACAATTTTATCATCTTCCAACATAAAGCAAGAGTTGTATTAAGCATCTCATTTCTGTCACTTGTGCTAGGGGAAATGTGTGCTGCAAAGGTTAGTGAATTAGTCCTCTTGGGTCCCCTTCCTGCCAAATAAAATCTGAATTCTGTTATGCAGGGGTTTTCACACACTTTACTTGGAGAAAATGCTGAGCCCGCTTTCTCTTTCGTGAATAAACTTCAGTGAACTATATTAATCCATTAAACACACAGAAACATTGTTGGAACTAACCCTGGAATAGCAGGAAACAGACTGGGTGACTTAATAAATCATCCCCCGTTCATCATCTTTGAGATTTGGTAAACTGCATTACAGAATTGGCTTCAATTACTGGGGTCCTATGCAGAGATGCTGCCTCCGCCAGGTTATGCGTTCATTGGCCCACATGAACAAGACCGTTAAAATAAAAGAGGGAGGGAGAATCAGAAAAGAAGGAAAAACACCTTTCTTATTTCTTCACTCACAGACATCCCCCTGATTCAAGAATATCTGCTTCTGTCTTCTTAAAACATGAGAAATATTCTAGTTATTTACAATTGCACAGGCTTCTATGTCCCTATCATCGCCATAGCAGATGTCTAGGTTTCTTCAGTGATACTCTACTGGATCAGAATAGCCCACTTTTGGCTTCAAAGGTCTTTTGGGCACTGGGAGCAGCCAGTGGGTGGCAATAATCATAAAATGAGTTTTATCTCCTGATTGAGTTTGAAGGAGATCTCAAATAAAGTGCTAATCGTAGAACTACTCCAGGCTGACCGTATCATTTCCAGGATGGAAGGAAAGCAACTTCTTTCCATCCCATTCTCTCTTCTCTTACCCTTTTCTTTCAGATGGGCAAATTCTCCCTTCCCTAGCCCATTCCTTTCAGAAAAATGGGCGGGGGGATCACCCATGTAAACCTGCCTTCCATACATGGTTGTGAAGTTTCTGATTTGTTCAGGATTTTTAGGACTGTATATATTCATTAGTTGCATGGAAAAACAAGGTGACAAATGTATCAGCTCTTTCCAGTGTATTGCATGGAACAGCATCCCTGCAGTTAAAAAGCCTACCCATAAATAAAGTCTTTTTTACAGGTCCTATTGAGAAGCTCCAGGCCAAAGTCAGCCTATGGTATAACACGAGTAAATTCTTAAGTCAGCTGTGAAGTTGGCTGTAAAAAAATCTTCATAAGCACATTGGAAGATGATCCATGATGAACATCTTCCCTGAAAGGACCCAGCCATTAATTGCCAAGGTAGAACCCAGTTACTAAAAAATTAGTCCGTATTACTATATGAGGTTAAATAATAAGGAATTTCTGTTCAGCAACCTAGGAATACACAAAGTATGTCTTCTTATATATATATAAAACACACATAAAGATTTCCATACATTTTTTTCTAATGCTAAAACTCAAGCAAGCCAGAAAACTTCATCTTAATCCAAACCAACATGGCAAACAACAGACATGTATTTGTAGTTTACAACTAGCATGTCAAATCTTCAGTATTATTTTTTTATTATTATTTTTTCTTTTTAATAGTGGTTTTAAACCTTCTAAAGCAGGTCTAGCAATTGAAACTGAAATAAATGAAGTTGAAAAGAAAAAAAAAGTATAAAAATAATATTTTTCATTACATTAATCCTTTCTCTGGCCCATATTACCTTATAGGATCCACTGGTATTTTTGTTAGTGCAACAGAGAAGGGTGAACACTGGCTGAGGGTAAGGTATATTACCACAGCCAAAACAAGAAGGATATTTCTCAAACTTGCTTTCTTATATGAAAAAAATATATTGGTGAACTACTTACTGTGCATTAATTAGTCTCAAATGTATAGGGTACGTACCAGTTGCCAACTTGCTATATTCTGACTGGTACCCATCCAGTCTTACGAAGCAATTACAAACCTGTCTTCCTCATCAGTCCATGTATCTACTCCCTGTGAAAGTCAAGGAAGAAGGGAAAGACTTCTTAATTACAATTAGAGAATTAGAGCAGAAATGCAAAATTGAAATTATTTCATTTCTGTGACATGCGGTCAATAATCCTATTAGTTGTTAATGCATTTATACTCCCTAGGTGGTCACACTGATAGCATTACACCCGCATACTTGCAGCACTGGGCTAGTGTTCCTGGATAAGTGTATTGAACCTCTATTGTAATGGTGATTTACTTGTGCAATAGAATTATTTTTATTGTGTAACTAGTAGATAAGGCTCCATTCCATTTTGTATTGATGCACTGCTCTTTATGGAGTGCCAGATCAGCAAGAAGGGGCCATGAAGATGCTTCAAGGAGAGAAAGAAGGAGATTAATGGACAGAAATTATATGTCCACTAAAAATCAAGCCCATCATTTGCAAAGACTCATGAGTTTTCCAAAACTTCTGACACCATCTCTACATTCCAAGTGAAAATTTTTAGATTTTTTAAGGTATTCTGGTAGGTTGTATCTGGGATAACCTAAAGACACATATTTGACAGTGTGGATGCAGAGACTTGAAGCAGCTTGTAAGCCTTAGCACTCGATTTTTCCAACTATGTTACTTTGTCTAAAACCTTATGCTCAGAGCATGAATGTTGCTAAAGCTAGATCAGGTTAGCAGTGACTGTTTAACAACATCTGGAAAACCTCTAAGAATGGGGATTCCACAGCGTCCCTTCGTCCTGTTCTGGTGTTGTGCAATCCTTTTGGTGAAAAACATCTTTCTAATGTCTAGTCTGAACCTTCCAAGCCACACCTTGTGTCCATTCCACTTTGTTTTACCATCTGCTACTACTAAGAATTGGACTCCATCATATTTATAACGCCAATTGAAGTAGTTGCAGGATGTCATTCTGCTCCTTCTTTCACTCAACTTAGTCACACAAAGCACACCTCTCTCGCTTGAACTCTCTACGTTTTGTACTCAAGGCCCTTTGTCACATTGGTCACTCTTTGCTGACTTGTTTCTCCACATGGTTCTTGAATTTGAGGACTCCAAGACTGAACACTGTTCCAGGTGTAACTTCACGGCATTGGTGAGGAGAATAATACCAACTCTTAGTCTTCTGGCCATGCTCCTCCTACTGTATACCCATATGGAGCATGCCTTATTCACAGTGAGAGTGCTCCTGGCTCCTGCAAAACTCAGTGTCCACCCACTGTGCAAGGACCTTTTCAGCAGAACTGCTGTTCAGCCTCTTGGTTACCAGCTGTACCAAAAAATGGCTTTATTCTGCTCATGTGCAGGACTTTTCTCTTTGGCAAACTCCATGAAGTTTCTGCTTACTCAACCTTACACTTCATCAAAGTCCCTCTAGAATGAGGTTTTTTTTATTTGTTCTGTCACTCACTCAGTAGTGTAGTATTGACTTTGTTCATTTAATATCTAATTTGTCTTGTCTAATTTGTCTGCCTAATTTCTCTAATCCTTTTTGAACCTCCTGATACTCTGTGTCTCCACAGTCTCCTCTAGCAACAAGCTCCAGGATGTTATTGCTTCCCTCCTATGTGTTTCTACCCTCAACAAAATTCAGGGATTTTAATATTCATAGCAAAGTCTGAAGCCTTCTAGGGATTATGGACATTTGCAAAGCTACAACATATATTGCAGTTTCCTCAAAATCTATTTATCTTTTTATTTGGGGTTTTGCTTTGTTTTTCCCCCCACACACAATATCCATATATGCCTGTCATTAACATTTGAGGTCCATGGGGACATGGTTCTCCAAATATGAGCTGTTCACCTCTACTGCTTGTCTTTCGTAATTAAGTCCCTAATTCAACATAACACCTAAGCACATCCATCAGCATGTTCTTTGCATGTTTTCTTGAATAACGATGATGTATGCATTTTAGTGCACTGCTGAATTAGGTCCTAAATGGGGAAACTGCTCATTTACTGTTTTTTGTTGGGGTTTTTTAAATTATTTATTTATTTAAAGTTCCTCAGTGTGCATAATGAACCAAGTTTACAACAGGTACACAGCCTGTGTTGGAACAAGGTCCGATACCACAACTACAGAAACACCCATCTGTTAAGTCAACCATGTTGGCAAATTGAGGAAAGAGAAGGGTGCCAGTGCAGCCAAATACATCCCTTACTTCTGTGCTACAGGGACAGCAGGAAAATCAGTAGGCTCTTTTAGAAGAGAAAACAAAGAAAAAACCTTTATTTCTTTGGAAATTATTCAGAAGAACCTCTACACCATGGGGAAGAGAGGATGCTTTGAGTCACTTACCCAAGTTGTCAGAGAAGATGTTATTTCAACATCAAGTGATTCATCAGGGAAGGAAAATGTAACAAGTCAGAAATCTTTCCAGAAGGACTGGAAATGAGAGCTGTAACTTTTATTCTCCAGATTCCATCACAAGTGTTTCTGTATGATAGAAGGGTGTTTTGAGTAAATACTCTCCAATCTGATCTTTTTTTTTCTTTTCTTTTTTTTTTTTTTTTTTTTTCCTCCAAGAATGCTTCTAAGTTCTAACATTGTAAGGGGCAGTTCAGGTGAAAAAAAGGCACAAAACACAACAGAGAAATGAGGTGAAGGGAAAGAGAAAGATGGAAGCCAGTGGGACTTTGACTCCACTGTCGTTTCCCAATGTTGTCCTTTGAAAGAAGCCAGAAAGGGCAAATTCTTCCCCTGTTTAAACCGTTGACATCCTTGGAGGGTTCTGAGATGTCAGTACAGACTGAAGCACAAAGAATGGAAATAAAACAAATACACGTTTAATTATGCTTAGTAGCTAAACCTGACAGTCCCAGCCTGTTCTTCTGACAGTGACAAACCACTCATGTAAATAGAGTATCTAAAATAAAATGAGTATAGATAATTTAAGATCCACTTTAAAAAAGACTTCTAATATTCCATCAATTAAAGGGATATGATAGATTACCTCAATCTTGCTGTAATCAATACATGCATTTATGTCAATTTTGTGAAATTTCTAGCCAGTATTTAAGGCTGAAACTGTCAAAAGCACAGGGTAAAATTATATGCTACTGAAAGTCAATAGATATGTAGTCACAGACTCTTAGAGAAATTCAGGTTACAAAGGACCTTTGGAGGACATGTAGTCCAACCTTCTGATCAGATCAGGGTCAACTAGATCAGATTGCTAAAGACCTTATTCCCAAAGACATAGACCCCACATTTTCTTTGGGTACCTTTTCCAGTGTTTTTCTAGTCTCCTTGTGAGAAGATTTTGCTTTACCTCTGATCAAATTTTCTCTTGTTGCATCTTCCCCTTGTCCTCCTGCAAGTTTCTGAGAAGGTCCTGGCTACAACTTCTCTAACCCGCCCCCCCATTATCTAGCTGAAGACCACAATAAGATCTCCTTTCACTTTCTGTTTTTAAGGCTGTCCACAATTCTTTCAACCTCTGCTTGTACACCACACATGCTCCAGCCCTGCACCATCTGCATAGCCTACCGCTGGACGTGCTTCTGAATATCAATATCTCTGCACAACTGAGCACAGTATTGCAGATGAGCTCATGGCAATTTCAGTAAATTTCAGGTAGAACATAAAGAATTAAAATCACAACAAAAAATGTGCAAGTTTCTTTTTTTTACTGAAAACAGACGTGTGTCATGAAGCCCCATTCAAGAAACATGACAGTTTAACTTCTTACTTAAATACGTGCTTGAGCTAGCAGTATCCTTAATAGCTTTTTGAATGGAGGCCTTGGTAAGTAATTTGAACTTTTAGCCACAGAAATAGTCAGAAGTTAAACTACTAGATCTCAGTGTTTATTACATTTAAATGATTGAGTCTTTATTTGTTTTTAACCTAGGGAAACAAAAAGCAGGTAATAAAACTAAAGCCACCTGAAATATTGCTGTTTTATATTTTCTTACTCCATTTTCTCCATGCAAAGTCAAAAGTGCATTAAAAAGTAATATTGTGCTGAGCCCACAAATATGCAAACGCCTTTAGATATCTTGTCTCAATAAAGTTTATAGAATGCATTCCCAAAGGTCTGACAACAAAACAGAATAAATCGCAAGGCTCATAAAAAGATAATGCATGCCATTTTTTTGCTTACATAAACACAAACAAATGCAGTGAGAGGCAGGAGTGACTCTGAGAGACCTCTTCTATTCAAACTAATTTCTCTTATCATCACATATATTTGTAATGAATTACCACTACCTAAAGCAAAACTAAATAGCAGATTGTGTGAAGCACATGGACACTTAAAAAAAAAATTAAAAAAATCCTGCATTCTCGCAGATTCTGTGGGAAATAGTTTTTTTCCTTTCTTTTCTCAGTTATTCAGATTAGCTGTTGAGGATCATATCCTGTGGGGATCCCACTCCCAATACGAAATTAAAAAAAAGGCAAGAGAAAAAATGTCAGATGTTACAGTACAACAGAAAATCCCCAGCAAAGTCCATTGTCAATTCGTAAAGAAATGAAAATACATAGACTAGATTTATATATTCAGAGCACAAACATCCCAGGGAAACCCTGTTCTACATCATAAACTGGGGAAGTTTCTTTCCTCCTCTGTGAGCAGGAGCTTTATTGAAGCTAAGAAAGAAGTCAGGGTTTTCTTTGCATGTATAATCCTGGTTGAAAGTGAATCCAGCAAAAAATGTATACAGTATCTAACCCTTATTAGCGTAGTTACAGAAGTCTGAAAGGAGTTGCTAGCCTGTGATTATAGTTTGCCTATAATTACCTACATACTGGCTAAGGATTTATATGTTCAAATTATAGACATTTTTTAATGAAAGGAACACCTAATTAGAGAGTAGAAATACAGATTTATTTCCATACAAACACTCACATACACACAGACGCATTTATTTTATATTTTCAAGCTGGATAGCATCACTGTGTGTTTCTATGGCTCTTAGGATAGCACTTTAAAAAATAGACATTTTGGGCAGATTCAGACTTTGATTAAACCTTGTCCACGGTTAAATTGTTTCTAAAGCGTTCATAGTGGGTCAAGATCCCTTGTATTTACCTGTATCGGTGAAGTACAATACTAACAACAAGAGGGAACTCATTGCACCTAACAGCAGCTGTCAGAAACTAGGCATTTAGTCTGAGCTCCTCAGCAGGATTTGTTGAACTTCCCTTAATTACCTGGTTTTGGATCAGATGAGTAACCTCTTTCTCTGAACATCTCTTTAGATGGCTTAGACAACATGCCTAACTTTTAGACACCTAAAATAAAGGAAGAGGAACTCAACTTCCATGGTAGATTCATCACACTTTAGCAGGAATCCGTGAAGCAGTGTATGTCGCAGAACGGCATAAGCACAAAGGTATCTGCACTGGCAATGAGAGTAACCTATCGGCAATGAGAGTTAATACATTGAAAATGTAAGTAACCTAACACTTAAACCAATCAAAATTTGCTCCTGATTTCTTCACAACTTTGCAGTTGCCGTCTAGGCAATGCTTGCATACATTGGGCCGCCAACATTGAATGTAACCAAATTTCTTAGTAGCATTGTTGTGTTTGTGATATTCTAAGGTTATGAGACAAGGCTTCTAGTGAGAAATAATATTTTTGATCAGATTAACTGATAGTATCTTGGGTGAGAAGGCACAGGGAGGGAGAGTTTACTTTTTACATACATGAATCCTTTTTTGGATCTGAAATAGCTGCAGAAAACTTAGTAGTTTATTGTGTTCATGTCACATGTAAGAGGGGATGACCATGACAAGGCACTGTGGCTATGGAGGTGTTTTAAAACTTCCAAAAGCCACCAATGTGAAAAAAGTGTTGGAACTGCCTGATTTAAAATGAATTTTTCAAGTAATATTTTTTTACTTCACTAATCTGATCTCCTTCTATGATATGACCTGCTTATGATTGAGGGAAAGGCTATAGATGCTGTTCCCCTGGACTTCAGTAAAGCCTTTTACACTGTTTCCCAGCCTTCTGGCATTCTGACAGCATTCTCCTGGACAAACTACTCATGGCTTGGAAGAATGTACTCTCCACTGGTTAAAAAACTGGCTGGATGGCCATGTTGAAAGAGCTGTGGTGAACGGAGTTAAATCCAATTGGTGGCCGGTCACAAGTGGTGTTCCCCAGGGCTTGGTATTGGGGTCAGTTCTCTTTGATATCTTTGTCAACAACCTGGATGAGGGGATAAGTGCACCCTCAGTAAATTTGCAGATGACACCAAGTTGGGCAGGAGTGTCGATCTGCTTGAGGGTGGGAAGGGTCTACAGAGGGATCTGGACAGCCTGGATCTATGGCCTGAGGCCAATGGTATGACGTTCAACAGGGCCAAGTGACGGGTCCTGCACTTGGGTCACAACAGACCCCTGCAGTGTTATAAGCTTGGGGAAGAGTGGCTTGGAAAAGTGGTTTGCCAGGCTGGAGAGCTGCCTGGCAGAAAAGGACTTGAGGGTATTGGTTGACAGCCGGCTGAGTATAAGCCAGCAGTGTGCCCAGTCGGCCAAGAAGGCCAACAGCATCCTGGCCTGTATCAGGAATAGTGTGGCCAGCAGGACCACGGAAGTGATCGACCCCCTGTACTCAGCACGGGTGAGGGCCCACCTCAAATACTGTATTCAGTTTTGGGCCCCTGACTAGAAGAATGACATTGAGGTGCTGGAGTGTGTCCAGAGAAGGGCAATGAAGCTGGTGAGGGGTCTGGAGCACAAGTCTCATGAGAAGCAGCTGAGGGAACTGGGGTTGTTCAGCCTGGAGAAAAGGAGGCTGAGGGGAGACCTTCTCACTCTCCACAACTACCTGAAAGGGAGTTGTAGCCAGGTGGAGGTCAGTCCCTTTTCCCAAGTAACAGGCAACAGCCTCAAGTTACATCAGGATAGGTTTAGAATAGATATGAGGAGAAATTTCTTCACTGAGAGGGTTATCAAGCATTGGAACAGGCTGCCTGGGGAAGTGGTGGAATCACCATCCCTGGAGGTATTTAAAATATTTGTAGTGGTGCTTAGGGACGTGGTTTAGCTGTGGTAACATTAGGTTTGCAGTTGGACTTGATGATCTTAAGGGCCTTTCCAACTAAAATGATTCTGTTCTATGATTCTATGAAAATAGCATCTTCATCTTATACGCAAATATTAACTGTGAGTCTCCAAGACACACAGAAATCAAAGGAATTGGTTGAGAGCACAATGGAATCATTCTTTGAGTCATCATACAGAGTGGGTCATCCTCCAAAGGTTAAACTCACCATCACATGGCACTGAATACAGAAACCGAGATATTTAGGCTTTATTAATTTCAACCTAGCCCTCAAATAGTAATGTTGGGAATACAAATATCATGTGGATGCAATAAAAACCTTCTGTTGTGTTTCACACACCTTAAAAACAAAATTTAGCTTCAAAGTTATCAAATTAAACAAGAAATTCTGAACTATTGTATCTTTGCTTTCACTTTCTCTTGAGTTTGCATGCTGCTGAAACTAGAGTAAAAATCTTTTCCCTTGATGTGTATTAACAATTTTATAAGTCAAATATGCATCTTTGCTGTTTCTTCTGAACTAATTTTTCATTTATTTCTTGATTGGTAAACCAGAATAGGTGCAAAATATTTTGCCTATTTTTCGTCTATCTGTAAATTTATTCAACAGCCTTACATTCACTGAAGGGAAGGAAGGGGAGCAAAATGGTGGAAAAAAGAGCAAAGAGAGAAAGAGAAAGCAAAAATATTCCATTCCATGAACCATTTTGTCTGAGATTAACGTAGGCAGCACTGTCAGAACTAGTTAGACCTAGATTAGATGTAATTTTTTTTCCCCATCACTATTTTCCATAACTTCATTGCTATCAAGTATGAATTTTCATCATACAAACCACATCCTTAGTATTTTAATATTTACTATTACATTTGTAGTTGTAGTCATGAAGTCATGATTAGATGAGGTGTTTGGGGTTTTTTTCATTTTTTTTTTCCTAGCAATAAACCTCTGAGAAATATCACTATCTCAAGGATACTTTTCAATATCTTACAATATGGCTGGGGTGTTACGATTCTTCCATTCACATTGTAATAACTGCTGCAAAATCAAGGCAATAGCAGCCTATTTTGCACAGTTCCTGCCTAATAAGAATAAGTACTCGTGGACATGCAACTTCCATTATCATCAGTAATGGAACAATTACAATGTAAATCAATGTGATGTTTCAGAGTACCTATAATTTGCATATTATGTGTGAGTTTAAACTTCCTGAAGGTGTTTAAAATTGAATTATAAAAGAAGGAATGAACATTCTGTATGGCAAGTTGAGGTTCTTTCAGCAGCTGGATTACAAATAAGGAACCGTATCATTCAATTTTTAAGACCTCAAGGTATCGTATTATGAAGCATGTCTCATCCATCTATATAATACTGGTTTGACTTGTGAATATGTGCAGATGGAAAGAGATGTCTATTTTTTGTTCCTTTTTAATTCCTATCCTGCTGGTCAGCAGAAGCAATGGAGCTGATTGAAATCTTTCCACTCACTCAGCTTTTGTGGTTTCATGTCCAAACATGCCCAAACCACGACACTAGTATTTTTGGCTTCGTCCTGCAGCACCTGAGATTCTCATGTGGTCCCCAGACAGTTAACAGCAGGGTTCAGGAGCCTCTAGGTTGGATGCATTCAGTATGGAGTGGCTGTTGACATAGGTATCTATAAATAATAGACTGAAGTTTTCCATGTATCCTGATTGAACTACTTTAACTATCCCATATCGTTGAAGCCCTTCAGTCACACGGGTGAGGTCATGCTTATACTAGTATAAGTCATACTTATACTGGTATAAATGTGCCTGTACCAAAATGACCCCTTCACTTATAAAGAATGTAACATACACCAATACAAAGTACTTCTGTAGCTCCATAACTTGCCTATTGCAGGGGTAGCATCAATTTACCGATCAAACATCACACTCGTCAGTGACAAGGTTATACTCAAAGTAACTATGTTTAAGTGGAGGGAGCTGAGGTCATATTTCTGTTTCTGGGTAAGAAACTGAAGTTACTAATTTGTGTTCTGATTTGTCTTTTGGGCCATTTAAAGTGTTCATGCAGTCCAAATCCTGAATCTCTGCATCTCCGAAAATTTTGGCTCCAAAGAACGGATGTCCTCCAAAAAAATCATGCAAATTCCATGCAAATTATTGATTTTGTTTAAGTCACGGTACAGGTCTCTGATAACTGTCTCTTCCTCTTAAACAGTCAAATGTGATTGTGCGTGAGGCCTAAATTAATAGAGAAGACTCACTGAAGGGTAGTGAAATACTCTGAAAGACAAGCCAATTCTTGCAACCTGTCTTTAGCCCATCTACGACATGAATGTCTTCTTTAATGGATCACGCACCAATTAATTCAAGTATCATATAATTATGGAGAAAGGAAAGTCTTCAATAACATTTTTTGCAACTACAGGCGACTGGTACTAGAGTCCTCAAAACACCTTCCCCTTGATTCTTATCTCAGGGTTTATTGTTCCTGTCCCTTCCCTAAAGGACACTCAGTCCACAGCTGACAATGAACTTGTGCATCTGCTAGGGGATGGGAATTACTGGATTATTTTCCCCGCTCTCTGTTACAATTTCCTTTCACTTTCTGGAGTTATACGAATGTAGGACCATGCCTCCCGTTGACTGATTACTGGCAGGTTTGATTATATAAATAGCACTCTGCAATTCAACAGCGTTGCAGGTAACAATGAAGGATTTCCTGGAGATGTATTCTTCCTTTGCAGCCTCATTTATCAATGTACAGTTTCTCACATGCCATTTATCATCTGCTTTTCTGTGCTTCCCTCGACATCTGGAGGATTTGTAGTCTGCTAAGTGGAGCAAGGCCTTGTCTTGAATACCTTACCATCCCTGGCCTGGCAACATACTCCTGATTTTTCCCCAGTTTAACTTTTCTTTAAATAAACTTGACAGGTTCAATATATCCTCGCTGCAAAGGATATATTTAGAGGAATCGAAAGTAATAGAGAACGAACTGAAAAGCTACAGCTGAAGGAAAAAGAGTGAGACAGAGAGAAATGCACCTCTAACGCGTGTATGAATTTATAATAACAAGCAGTTGTGATAATTGCATGTCTTTTAACTCAAGAGGGCCATAAAATAGCGTGATGGAATATACGCATGAGTGCCAGGTGGGAAGCAGGTCTTCCGTTTTGCAAGTACTTTCAGGATTTAGAGATGTAGGATGTAAAGAAGCTCCTTGCTCTCATTAGTTACGAAAGCAGTTACGCATTCGTACATTTGGAAAGTCTACAGGATGTCTAAATATGTCTCTGCCTTACAGATGTTCCAGTACTGAATATCTGGGAAATAAGGAGGAAAAAAAAAACAAACAAAAAACAAGAGGGAAAAAAAACAATAAAAAAGGTCCTTTTAGAAGAAATCAAGTTAAGAATTCACTTTAAAATTTGAAAGCATTCTGTTTTGATAGTGACCTTTCAAAGTTTCTTTTATTTTCATTTTCAAATGTCAAAACAGGGCATTTTGACAATTGCAAACCATGATATGTTTTCTTTAAAACTGAAATGTGATATTTTTCACAACCAGTCCCTTTTTGCAAATGGTTTCACTTTTGAAGAAAATCGTTATTTTCAAGGCTGGGGGAGAAAAGCAAAAGATAAAACATTTCAGGAAGGTGATGACATTGTGTATCAAGAAAGCACATGCCTGGCCAAACGGGCGCTACCTACCCACTTCCAGAAACCAAAAAGTCTGCCCCCAGGTGAGTAATAACCTTTTGAGCTTTACCTGGTTGCCCAGCCTAATTGCAACTAACACCTTAAGCAAGAAGGGCAAGTATGACTGAACTGGGAACTGGCCTGCCCTGTGTCCATTACCTGGGCTAGCCAAATCCCTGACCTGACCACCAGGTGGAGGAATTATACAGAAGAATATGCTTTCCCTTTGTAATAGCTATCGTGTGCATTGATGTTTATCTGAACAGATTTTAGTGTTCCTGACTGTAGTCAGCATACCAAAAGTTGGCAAAGGTCCAGTAGCTTATCTTGAAAAGCATCATCATAGAGAGGATATCTGACACTGTTGGTTGAAGGGTTGGGATGAGACTTAGGAGACATGAGTTCACTTTGTGGTTGTTACAGACTTGTATCATCTTGGGGGAACATCTTTGGACAGTTTCACAGAGGATCTCGCTGTGTTGCTGATGCTGCATCTGAGCAGCACCCTCAGCTCAGTAGGGCTTCCACAGAGTCAAGTTCATGTTGCTAAAGCACAATGAGGAATGGGCTGACTCCCTTCTAGGCTCCCTTCTATGATTCTCTTTTATCATAGGTCCTTCTCTGTTTGTTTTGGATCTCCAGCCTTTTTAAGATACTTGACACAAAGGTTTTCAGACGTCCCACCCATCCATCCTTGCAACACATCCCCATTCTGTACTTCCATGCCCACAAAATCTCACATGCAATCAACACAGGGGTGCAGCAACATCAAACGCATGGATAGGACTCAGTTATTATTAAGCCTTCTTGCAGTTGACGAGTTTTAACTAAACTGACTGCCTTGCCTATTAGCTGCTTTCTTCTTCCGATTCGCCAATATAAGTCAAAAGTAGGTAATATTCTGAGATCTCTGTTCATCACTCAGGCTCTCTATTTAGGGTTTTGTGATGCTGCCTGTCATAGTAGTGTTTGATCTCATTACGCACCAAATCAATTAACAAAAGCCAGTGTCCCAGTGGACTGTGGGGAAGAACAACAACATGACAGAGAGGATTCTTAAATGGTGTCACTTATGACAATTCCACCCAAGCAGATAGAAATGTGAAGGTTTTCCCCAGATGTCGCATCCAAGATTTCCACCCCCCCGGAATAAAATCCCAGATCTGTCATCCCACTGCCATCTCTTCAGAGAGTTCATACATCTTCTCAGTGTATGTATTATGCTAAAACTTATATGTATTTAAAAGTATATGCAAATTCTTTCAAAATCTTCTAGAGAGGCAGAAGTACTGAATTAAAAAGCAGGAAAAAAATGTAATAGCAACAAAAGCCCCAGCAATGGTTAAGGTTGAAGAATTTCTTGCCTCCACAATACCACTTAACACATTTGTCAATCTCTTAAAAGGAGTTTTTATCAGTGGACAGTGGATTAGTCTCAAAGAAACTTGGCAAGGTTGTCTTTGAAATATTGCCATTCATGGTTTCTGATAAGAAAATTAGCAAAGGGCAAATAAAATAAACACAGATAGTTTTAGTGGAAAGCTTTCTGTGAGCTGCTTCTGTCTTTCTTAATCAACTAAGAATAGGCTGTGATTACAGTAATCATTATGCAATTAATCACTATAATTACTTTTTATTGGAATAATAGTTTAAAAAGCAACTAACATATTTTCTGTTCTTGCTTGACTGGAAGACATTAAGTGCTTGTCAAGAAGTTACTAAAATTATGTCTTTGTAATTTATTTTTCTTTTTCTCATCTTATTATGTGGCATTTTTTTAATGTAAAAGTAACAGTGCAAGTTTATGCCTGTCATATACACAGACAATATTCACACAAAGCAGGGGATGTGCAGTTCTCCAGTGGTAATAGGATGCTATTTTTGTGTACTTGGCATGCCGCATGTTTCTATATGACGTGTACTTACATGTAGGTATCTATAGTATGGTTACAATTATAGATGGCTTTGCATCAATGGAAAAAATCCCAACAAACTAACAGTTAAAAACCACTTCTTTTTGTGAAACTGAAGTTTTGTCCTTCCTGGACTTTTTTTTGTTGTGACTTTAGGCTGAGATTAGGTCTTAGCATCTGAAGGCTGGGCTATGTGTTTGTAGCATCTCCTAAGCTCAACTAGGGGACTCAGTCCCTCCAAATACTTCTTACCTTAAGTTTCAATGTAATGAAGACAAGGAAAGATGAGAGTTTGCCTCAGATAGGACTACAGTTAGGAAAGTTTTATGTGTATATCCCTATTTCCATACAAAGGCTGTGGTGGGAGGCTTACAGACTGGGTTAGGCTGGGATTTGCTGTTCCTTCTTCACCTCTTCTCTCTCTGGAACCACTCATAGTCCTGAAGGCCACAATCTCCCACTCCTTCTGCCACGATGGCCTCTAATCCCCAGAAATCTTCTAGAAGATTCATCCAGGAACACACTGTTTAATCCAGCCCATCAGCCTTCCTGCCTTACATTGACCTAGCTCACAGCCAAGGATGCCTTTACTATTACAAGGTGTTTAATAAGATGTTCCTTACAGAGCCTTTGCACGGCTGTGAAAAGGTACCATGCTTTTCTGTCTAGTTACGCTGCTGTTTTATACCACCCTTACTGTTAACGTGAAAAAAACAATGATATATCCTCCCAGACAACTATGTGCACACTGAGGGAACTGATTTGCTTCATGTAACTCTATGAAATACAGCCAGGGCAATATGGTATATACTTGGAGCAGTATAATTAAGGAAGAATACTTTTTCAAGCAGGCAAGCAGCAAGCAGTGCATGACTGAATCCACTGATAAACAACTTAGAACTAGACCCACCTAGACAACGTCGAGGCTTCCAAAATGCTGAGACATTCCCATAAGTATGTCATTTTATGTTCCGTTGAACAATGATCCCCAGAACCCCAACTCCTGGACCACATGCCGCCCTACCAGGGCAGCCAAGCAAGCTGTTTAGGACCTAAACACACACATGCCTCTGCATTATCACAATGAGTTCACGATGAAAATCTCCAAATTTATGCCTAATCCTGGATTTTTAGGATGCATTAAACTGTGCAGGCAACAGTTAATACGCCAGACTTAACCATCCCCTCCATATCTACAATTGTGTATCCCAGTAAACATATATATACCTATATATCTCAGTGAATTTCAAACACACATTCTATCCGAAGATTTTCAAAAACAGAAAAGGTAAAAAATGTAGAAAGTATTTTACACTGACACTTACTTATAAAAAAGTTAGACTGAAATACTGGTGCAGAGCATGGATTTAGTTGCTACGAAATTATGCTTTTTAAAAGCACTTTCACTCCACCCACCTTTTTGAGATGGATCAGCAATGGCTATTTCTGTATTTCCCCAGGCAGGGGGTAAAAGTGCTTTTAAATAGCACCCTCTGATTCCCCTCTAATGTTGGACTCTGCCAGTCTACTACTCACGGGTGAACACAGTGAAATGGTTGTTAAATAGCAATTCCTCCCCACGCTCCCATCTTTCCGAGTGCATCTCCGATTGGTAGCCCAGGAAAAATGCTCTTAAATAGCATTTCCTGCCAGCGTGGGACCCTGCTGGTACATTTCAAACAAGGAGTGAACCAACGTGACTCGAGTTTACCCTGCAATATATTTTTACAGGTGATTGCTGGAGCATTTAGGCAGTTAGGGGAATTAAACTTGGAGCGAAGCTACTCGTGCAGACACAGACACATTCTTAAAGAACATTTTTATTTGGACAGATTAACATTTTCTGACCTCTGGAAAAATTCTGACTCTCCTAAGGGGAATATAAATGCTTTGTCTACATTAGGGTTTTAATAGACACAAGTTAACATGCCTTCGTAGCAGAACTTTTCTCTGTGGATGACAGTGACACAGCTGGTCATAAAAGAACTTTGGGTAAAGACATGTAAGAAACTTCTTTTTTTTTTT